>CAUYON010023539.1:0-24782 GCA_963573935.1 Arctocebus calabarensis
GGAATTATAGGGTCAAATGGCAAGTCTATTTTTAGATCTCTGAGTGTTCTCCAAACATCTTTCCAAAAGGGATGTATTAGTTTGCATTCCCACCAGCAATGTAGAAGTGTTCCCTTTTCTCCACATCCACGCCAACATCTCTGGTTTGGGGATTTCAACATATGGGCAAATCTTACTGGAGTTAGATGATATCTCAAGGTAGTTTTGATTTGCATTTCTCTGATGATTAAGGATAATGAGCAAATGCATCTGAAGATCATGCACCTGTCCTCTTTAGAGAAGTTTCTCTTCAGATCTTTTGCCCATCCTGAGATGGGATCTCTTGTTCTTTTCTTGCAAATACATTGGCGTTCTCTATGTATTCTGGTTATTAAACCTTTGTGGGAGGCATAACCTACAAATATTCTCTCCCATTCTGAGGGCTGTCTGCTAGCTATACTTACTGTATTTTTGGCTGTGCAGAAGCTTTTTTATTTCATCAGATCCCAGTAGTGTATTTTTGATACTACTTCCATTGCCTTGGGGGTCCTCCTCATAAAGTATTCACCCAGGCCAATGCTTTCAAGAGTGTTCCCTGCACTTTCTTCTAGTATTTTTATAGTTTCATGTCTTAAGTTTAAATCTTTAATCCAGTGTGAGTCTACCTTCATTAGTGGTGAAAGATGTGGGTTCAATTTCAGTCTTCTATAGGTCGCCAGCCAGGTTTCCCAGCACCATTTGTTAAATAGGGAGTCTTTTCCCCACTGAATGTTTTTAATTGGCTTATCGAAGATCAAATAGTGGTAGATAGTTGGATTCATCTCTTGGTTCTCTATTCTGTTCCAAACATCCACCTCTCTGTTTTTGTGCCAGTACCATGCTGTTTTGATCACTATCGATTTATAGTACAGTCTCAGGTCTGGTAGTGTGATCCCTCCAGCTTTGTTTTTATTTGTAAGTAATGTCTTGGCTATTCGAGGTTTTATCTGGTTCCATATAAAATGAAGGAATATTTTTTCAAGGTCTTTAAAATATGACAATGGAACTTTAATAGGCATTGCATTAAAATTGTATATTGCTTTGGGAAGTATGGACGTTTTAACAATATTGATTCTTCCCAACCATGAGCATGGTATGTTTTTCCATTTGTTGACATTTTCAGCAATTTCTTTTCTTAGAGTTTCATAGTTCTCTCTATAGAGATCTTTCACTTCCTTTGTTAGGTAGACTCTCAAATATTTCATCTTCTTTGACGCTACTGTAAAAGGAATGGAGTCTTTGACTATTTTTTCGGCTTGGTTGTTATTAGCGTATATAAAGGCTACTGACTTATGAGTGTTGATTTTGTAACCTGATACCTTGCTGTATTCCTTGATCACTTCTAAGCGCTTCACAGTAGAAACCGTGGTGTTTTCCAGATATACATTATCACAGATTACATTACACTTCAAATTTATAAGCACTACTTATTATAAAATCAACCAATGAGAATAATGAGGCTATTTCAATAACCCAAATAATTTGAAATTGGACATGATAAATAATAGTTGCAAATCCAGTATCAGTGTCAATATCCAATTTATTTCAGTATTTAGATTTGGTTTCACTGCATTATTAAAATCTTGATCTATCCTGAAAAGTAGTTGCAAATGGTAACAGATTTTTGAAACACTGTACCTTCCATTCTCAGAACATTCTCTAATTAAACTGATCTTGAAATTCAAGAGAAATAATGGGCAATCATTGTGTTTCAGGGCTGAATTATTAACAATAGCGAAGCCCTGTTCTCATTCCTTACTGTATTAAATTTGGAGGGTGACAATGAGTAGGTTTCTTAAAACCTACTCATTTAAATGTTCATTGTGAGGCAGAAAAATACTTTTCAAATGTAGCTTGAAGGATGATCAGTATTGTCATAAAGAAAATCTCCCACCTCGGTGCCTCATGTCTGATAGCTCTTCATCAGAACTTTCTGAACAAAC
Source organism: Arctocebus calabarensis (assembly GCA_963573935.1). NCBI lineage: Eukaryota > Metazoa > Chordata > Mammalia > Primates > Lorisidae > Arctocebus > Arctocebus calabarensis. The sequence continues at coordinate 1,962 of CAUYON010023539.1, forward strand.
TACTTTTGTTTTGCATGTTAAGTTCAGGCTACAGGGTTCAATTTTACCCTAAACGTGCTATCTAGTATTGTGAGTAACAGTGTGACTATCCCTTGCTAAACTGAGCCCGTTTAAGTTAACAGAAGGCATATCGGAGGAACCCAACCTTATGCTGAGCATTCAGCTTCTGATATGATAGTATCGAGACCTTTACCCCTATTCCTCTGTCCAGCCCTTCTGAGATGTTGAGCAGGCTTCTAGCTGTGCTGGGCATTTCATCGAGCACAGCAAGCAAGTCACCTTGGAGGAAGCTCGTAGGTGCAAGCTCATGTCCAGGCCTCAGTTACCTGAGGAGGGGCAGTGTGGATGAGCCACCTTCCCAAGCAATAGTCCACCCAGAATCTGCCAGAGATCAACGCAGACACATCGGTGGAGCCCCCAGGGGCTAAAATTTGGGAGGCTGCACAGCATTTTTGTTTCAAGGTTTAAAATGATTTAGAAAATATATTTAGGCGTTGCTTGGTGAAGTTACTAAAGATTTTCTTTGGATCCTTGAGGATTCCCCAAACTCCCAGTTTGGAAACTGAAAGCCTGGGCTGCTTTTGGAAGGCCACACACCCCTTCATGGACACCAGCGTTGTTAGTGATGGAGTCTGTTTTGTCCTCCCACCCTCCCTAGCCCTGGATATTTTCAGGAGCAGAAAACCAAGCCCTTCTGGATCCCCCCACCCCCAGCCTGTGGGATTCCCTTCTACAAAAGTCATTTACTGCCTCTCTTGGTCGGCTGCCAGCTCTAAAGTGTCTTTTTAATTGCATCTAATTTGGCCTCATCTCATTAAATCCTTAATTTAAGCTGGAGCGATCCCTCCAGCGCTGGCTGCCTAATGACAAAGGGGCCCGTGCCGCCCTTCCCCCTCCAGCACCGCTCCCCAGCAGGGGCTGTTCTCATTTCCAGGTGGTCTCACTGGGAGGCTTCTGACAAGTGGCTGTCGTCCTAGCCACGCTGAGTGTGGAGCTGAGCCAAGAGGGCTTCCCGGGAGCGGTAATTACTTGTAAAGGCTCAAGCCTCCACCTCGCTGGTGCCTGGCTTATGGGCCCAAAGTCACTGTGGTGGCATCATCCACTTCTAGTGGCACAGAATGGGAGGAGAGTGAGGAGAAGACACTGAGATGAAACAATAATAAATGTGGTAATTACAGTAGCCATTGCGGAGTGCAGGATGTCATACTTTAAACTTGTTATCTCACCGAGACAGCATCACTGGTCTCATGCTGCAAGTGAAGACATTCAAGCTCGCAGGTGAAGAACGACAGATCTCAGGGTGTGGGTGCTCATCTGTCTGGTTCGATGGGAGGGCTCTTTCCCTTGCGTCCCCCAGTCTGACCTCATCTCCTGCCAGGTTCGCCTGGCCACCGAGCCTCTCATCGTTCCTTGGACAGACTACTACATCCTGCCCCAGGGCCTTTGCACTTGCCGTCCCTCTGTCTGGAATGCTCTTCTCCTGCATGTTCCTATGGCTGAGTTCCTCTTTCCTTCAGATGTCAGCTCCAACATCCTCTCTCTAGACCCTGACCATCCCCATAGGCCCCTCATCACTCTTAATCCCCTTCACCCTATTTGGTTTTGTTCGTTATTTTTGCTTTGCTATTGCTGATAGGTAGAACTTACCACTAGCTCTTATTAAATTATGTATTCCCCTGTTTATTGCCTGTGTCCTCTTTTACATATGAAGTACTATAAAAGCAAAGAATTCTCTGTCTTCTTTTCTCTGTGCCTAGAACCTAGGACAATGTCCGGCACATAGCAGTCTTTAATTTGTATTTGTGGCTTGACTCTACCACTGCAATATCTAACCATTTAGGATACACACTTTCCAGTACTTTTCTACTCTGAGGGTTGCCAGGACTGAAATCTCCCTTTTCTCTGAATCCTTTCCACCAAGAAGGGGCCAGTAGGATCCTTTCTTAAGGGTGATCCTAAGACTGCATCTTACAGAGTTGGGGTCAGGGTTAACGCTTGCTGTACGATGTGGACCTTGAGAAGATGATTATTATAGAAACACTTATTCCTTCCTGAATTCCTGCTAGGGCATGCACTTCCCATGACTGCCCTGAGCTCTCTGTATGGCAGAGATCTGAGAAGGAGGCACCAGAGCTGAGTGAGGACAAGATTGGGCTTGTAATTCAGTGCATCCTGGGCAAGTCCTCTCACCTAGCAGAACATTAGTTTCCTCATCTGTAAAATGGAGCTGATCAGATGTACTCCACAGGGCTGTGGGAGGGATTCCGTGAAATGATGGATGTAAAGGGCTGGCACCCAATGGCTATTAAACAAATTGCATGTCCAGTCTTGGTTCTTCAAGAAAATTGAAGACTTCTTTCATAAAATTCGATCTTTCCATTGAAATGAGTCCTGTCAAGAGCTGTGATGGTTCTGAGAGTTTGCCCTGTCTTCTAGCTAACAAGATCCCCTACCACAGTTTTGTGTCTGCTAGCAGAAGACAGAAGACTCCAGGGTCAGAAATAAAAGGCTTTATTATAGTATGGTGAGGTATAGCACACAACATGAGCTTCACATTCACATCCCATGGAGGTGACACAGAGCAGCCCAGGTAGACGTGGCATATGGAAATGTGTCAAAAGTAAGGAATCCCAATTTGGGGTAATCCAAATTATTCATGATGACTTATCAGTAAAGCTGTCTTTGCCCCAGAAGTGAGATATCATTATATAGGACAGCGAACAAATTTGCCCTCTGCGTGGGAGGGAAAAATGGTCTCTATCTCCAAGGCTGTTCACGATACAAATGCTTTGAAAAAAGATAGTCTGGAGAGAAAGCTTTCAGTGCCTTTGCTGGTAAGATGTGTAGAAATATGAAAAGAATCCATGAAGAATTATCTCCCAATGACTCTATATCCAACAAAAAAGTAGGTAGGAAGAAGCTATTAAAATGGGTTCAGCGCCTGTGGCTCAATGGGCTGAGGCGCCAGCCACGTACACCTGAGCTAGAGGGTTCGAATCCACCCTGGGCCTGCCAAACAACAATGACAGCTGCAACCACAAAAATAGTCAGGCATTGTGGCGGGTGCCTGTGGTCCCAGCTACTTGGGAGGCAGAAGCAGGAGACTCGCTGGAGCCCAGGAATTGGAGGTTGCTGTGAGCTGTGATGCCACAGTACTCTGTCCAGGGTGACAGCTTGAGGCTCTGTCTCAAAAAACAAACAAACAAAAAAAAAAAAAACAAGCACTTTCAACTTATAAATAAATTCAAGGATTTAAGGAAAAGGATTAGAGGAAAAATGGAAACTCTCAATAAGAAAATGTAAACTAGAAGAAGAGTCAACTTGAAGAAAGGGCAATAAAAACTACTCAGACTGTAGTAAAGATAGGGGAAATAAGCCAAAAAGAAAATTTAATAAAGCTTTAAGAGACTCATGTAATATCTAATGATCAAAAGTTGGTACAAAAAAATGTGGGTCTGCTTGGCACCTGTGGCTCAAGCAGCTAAGGCACCAGCCACATACACCTGAGCTGGCGGGTTTGAATCCAGCCCAGGCCTGCCAAACAACAATGACAGCTGCAACCAAAAAATAGCCGGGCATTGTGTCAGGCACCTGTAGTTGGAGGTTGCTATGAGCTGTGATGCCACAGCATTCTACCCAGGGTGACAGCTTGAGGCTCTGTATTAAAAAAAAAAAAAAAGTGGGTCAGTCAAAAGATACTCCATATTCATGTAGGTAAGGTACACAGAAGATTAAGCCCTCACCTTTCAACTATCTATATTTTACCCTAGCAACTGGGACACAACAGGCCCTCAGAAACTTTACAATACATAAATTAAGTTCAAGAAAAAATACATATATTGGTGATAAGACTTAGGAAAGTATTAAACTTCTTGTGTTTTTCTTTTCCTGTCATATGAGTATGTCTCTATGTATATGTGTAAATATAATTTACTAAGGCAGATAGTCTGAGGTGATTTTTTTGATGACATGGCCTTCTCTAAATAAACCAGAGGATATCCTTTTCCTGTTTGCATCTACATAAACATGAAGCTACAATGAGGGGAACTATAGCTTGGAATTAAGAGTCACATGAACTTACCAAAACTATACTTCAAATCTAGGGGAAGTATTAAACCAGAACCTTAGACATTCAGTGTTTCTCCCTTTCTGTATTCTCATTTTTAGTATTTTATTTAAACTTTTTTACTAACAATTTAGTCTTTGTGTTTCCTCTTTGTCATCTTTGTCAGAGAAAGAACCCTGTGAAATTAACCTTTTATAATTATCTAGGCTGATGTATTCCACAATCTCTACAACAGGGGAGGCAATCAAAGTCAAGTCTCCTTTGCCATGGATAATGAAGTTTTAGTTAACAGAGACTGTCTGCATTTTTCTTGGAATTAAAAAAAAAAATTTCTAGATTGCTTCCTAAGTGCCAACACTGTACTTGATTCAGCACGGAAAACAAATGTAAGATATAAACTCTGCTCTCCATAAATTTGCTCTGATGATTAAAAATATCAAGTTTGTAAATAACTACAAAAAATAACAACAACAACTACAAAAAGATGAGAGTGAAAAATCCAGAGAAAAACTGGTTTCCAAGGAAGGGAAATACCTTTTCGTGTTGGAAAAACGTTGGCAACAGTATGAAAATGTTGTCTAAATGGAGCTACAGGTAAAAGAAGAGCATGATTAAAACAACACAAAGCCAGGGAAAGGCAGACATATTCATGAAGGAGAATCCACAGGGTGTGCCGAAGATTGCCATACATACATAGAGGAAAATGGCAAATTATAGCTAAGTGTACCTTTACAAAATGCTCATTACACAATTTTACAGAACAGTTAACAAAATATTTCTGTGTTTATATATGAAAATATTAAAAACAATTCTTACATTTTATATTTTTAAGATTTTAATATTTATATGTCAACACATAGATACCCTGTAGCATATGTAAGTGAGGGAATAGTGGAATATAAAAATCAGACTAAAGACTGTAATTAGAAGTGAAAAGCTTGAAATTTGGAATGAAGAATGTGAATTACATGTGAGGCATTAAAGCTTTTAAAGAAAGAAGTCATTAAAGTCATTGCAATTTATGTCAAGTGAGAATTAAAAAAGTCTTCAAAAAAAGAAGATAACAGATTTTAAATAGGCCTCTGATGATATTCTTAACAGTAATATTAAAGAAAGATAGAAGAGAACATGTGGTGGGTCAAGGGTAGCTGAGGTGACAAAAGACCAATGATGAAAATATGGCACCAGAGATCTGGAGAGACTGGCATCAGAGCAGTGAATCAGGGAATCATGTTGCCATAGAAGTGGTAAATGCAGCCTTCAGATTTTTGAGAACATATTTACTTTCTACATAGAAACTAAAAAGAAAAGGTGGGAGGTGAAATGTGTACCTTGGGTTACTTGAGTTAATGAAAAGGTAAATGCTTTGATAGTTAAAATTTCTCAATTTTCCAACTCTTGGAAAAGACTTAAAGAAATTTACAAAGAAGTGCATCTTATTCCCTTGAGTACTCACTGAAGATGCACAAAATATTCTTTCTGAGGATATTCTAACACTTTGATGTATACTTTCAGCTAAATTTCAAGCTAATCTGATTAGAAACATATTCACACTAGAACCACAAGCTTATACTTTTTTTTGTCAGACTGTGGTAAATACTGTATTTTGAAGTTTCATTTTTTTAGAAACAGAGCCTCATTCTGTTGTACAGGCTAGAGTACAGCGGCATCATCCCAGCTCACTGCAACTTCCCCGCAACTTCTAAGCTTAAGAGATTCTGCTACCTCAGCCTCCCGAGTATATCTTATAGAGACGGGGGTCTCGCTCTTGCTCAGGCTGGTGGCTAGAAAAAAGAATGGTGAACAGGGAGAATTCCATGTTCTGTGTACTATAAAATCACAAAAAGAGAGATGTAGAATAGACATAGCAATTACCTTTGTTGAGAAAAGCCACATATAAATCAAAAGATGGCAATTGTCTTTATTCCATCTTGTATCTACCTGCAAACATCCCTTTATTAAACGAGGGCTGATTTTTCCCAAAATATCAGAATCTGATTAATTCTGTAGAATCACAGTCTAAAAGGTTTTCCTCAGATAATGATAATACAATTTTTATAGATTTGGGCCACATGGTAGCCACCTGCCCAGTGTGGCTATTGGACACTTGCAATATGGCTAGTCTGAATTGGGATGTGCTAGGAACTCTGGCTTTTGAAGACTCAATATATAAAAGGAATGCAAAGTAACCCATTTATAATGTTAGAACATTGATCCCATGTTAAAATTATATTTGAACATATTGTGCTAAATAAATTATTAAAATTAATTTTGTTTACTTCTCCTCTTTTTTTGTGGAGATGAGGTCTTGCTCTGTTGGTCAGGCAGAGTACAGTGGCATCATCACAACTAACTACAACCTCAAACTCCCAGGCTCAAGCGATCTTCCTGCCTCAGCTTCCTAAGGATTGGATTATAGGCATGTGCCACAATAACCTGCTTATTTTTCTATTTTTTGCTCTTGCTCAGGCTGAACTCCTGGCTTCAACTAATCCTTCTGCCTTACCCTCCCAAAGTACTAGGACTGTAGGTGTAAGCCACCATGTCTCCTTTTACTTTTTTTGAATGTGGCCACTAGAAAATTTAAAATTGAATATATCGTTCACATTAAATTTCTATTAGATAGCTCTGGAATAAGTGATACATTTGAATTCCTGAACAAACCAACCTTCACTATCATGAACCCTCTATTTTATTAAAAGCATTCTATATTCATGATCTCTGATAAAATAAACCACTGGGAGTTCCACCGAGGCCAGGAGCTGAGTTGCTGTTTCTCAGTGTCAGCTGCTGACCTGGCTACTTGACAATGCAGATCTTTGTGAAGACCTGACTGGCAAGACCATCACCCTCAAGGTTGAGCCCAGAGACACCACTGACAATGTCAAGGCAAAGATCCGAGATAAGGAAGGCATCCCCCTTGACCAGCAGAGGCTGATCTTTGCCAGGAAATAGCTGGAAAATGGGCACACTCTATCTGACCACAACATCCAGAAAGAATCCACTCTGTACCTGGTGCTTCGTCTCAGAGGTGAGATGCAAATCTTCGTGAAGACCCTGACTGGTAAGACTATCACCCTCGAGGTTGAGCCCAGTGACACCATTGAGAATGTCAAGGCAAGATCTAAGACAAGGCATCCCCCCTGACCAGCAGAGGCTGATCTTTGCTGGGAAGCAGCTGGAAGATGGGCATACCCTATCTGATTACAACATCCAGAAAGAGTCCACCCTGCACTTGAGGGGAGGTGTCTAAGTTTCCCGTTCTAAGCTTTCGACAAATTTCATTGCACTTTTCTTTCAGCAAAGCTGTTGCATTAGGCCCCCCCTCCACAAATAAAAAATAAAATAAACCACTGGACATAAAGCACCACACCCAGGGAACTGTTCTCCACATTTTACACTAAAGGAGACATTAAAGACGTTCCATTATTGGGATCTTAAAATGCTTATTGTACTGGCCTGAACCTAATTTAGGTTTAATCTTACTTGGATTCTATGAGGATTTTCTCAGTTTATGGGTCTTTTGAGCCTTCTCCCTACTATTACAAGGGTCGCTAAAAAGCTCAGTAGGTCTGAAAAACTGTTCATATTGGTTTTTAAAAATTGAAAAGTCTGTCAATACACTATTTAATTCACTACTTAATTTATGTTATACTATAGTAATAGCAGCTTTATAATACAAAAACATCAGATTTTCTTCATGACTTCTAATTCTACCAGATATTCTAACAAAAATCTGCCCTTTTCCAACTTTAAGTTCACTTGCATCCAGAACCTTTTTTTTTTTTTTAAACCAAAGCAAGTGTTATATATTAATATGGATTCACCTAGATAAAGAAATGAAAGAGAACACTATATCCGAGTGTTCTCTAAGCTGGACCAAACTTAATCATTCTCAAAAGACAGATCATTTAATTGGCTTACAGATTTGAAACAGTATGTAAAAGATATTTTTCAATAGGACTAATGCTTATATTTCATACGCCAACTAAAAGACATGACTGTCTAAGCCACAATCACAGGAACTTTGGCAGAATGAAAAAGCCACACACATAGAACAAAAACTTTTAAGGTATTACCTGGTAGATATCAGATAAACTGCTGCTCCCAGAGTCACTGGCAATGCTACAACCAGATTGACTAGAAGACACATGAGTCACTTGTGGATGTGGGTTGTCTGTGAGGTGCATCTTGGTAAGATCAGCTGGAAGCTGAAGAATAAAAATAATTTAAGTTATTCTCAACGTCAAACTTTACCTTTTTAAAATTCTTGGTCAACTTTAATTCTGTAATACATTTTGTTTTATGTACACTGCTGTGCAACCTCATTTCTACCTTAAATTCTAAATTCTTAGCAAAAGAAAAAAATTTTTTTTTAATTTATTGTTGAGAATTCATTGAGGGTACAGAGAACCAGGTTACATTGATTGCATCTGTTAGGTAAAGTCCCTCTTATAACTATGTCTCACCTCCAAGAGGTGTGTCACACACTGTAACTCCCCACCTTCCTTTCTCCTCCCCTCTTTCAGCTCACCTATCCCCCCACCCCCAAACCATGTATTAGGTCATCAATGGTCCTCATACCAGAATTCAGTACAATGGATTCTTGTTTCTCCATTCTTGTGATGCTTTACTAAGAAGAATGTGTTTCAATTCCACCCAGGAAAGCTATAAAGTCTCCATGTTTTTTAGTGGCTTAATAGTATTCCATGTTATACCATACCACAGTTTGTTAATCCATTCTTGGATTGGTGAGCATTTTGGTTGTTTCTACATTTTATCAATTGTAAATTGAGCTGCAATAAACAGTCTAGTACAAATGTCCTTATGACAAAATGATTTTTTTTCTTCTGGGTAGATTATAATAAACCAATGGTACTCTCTGAAACTGTTTAATAAGTCTGTGGTGATAAATCTACTGAATAGTATTCAAAAGAAACTGCAATTAACTGACGGTTATTTCAGAAAAACTCACCCTCCCCCATGTTGTCTGTTTCCACTGTAAAGGGCAGGAATGCTATTAAATACATGTATATGCAAACATACACCCTACTAATACAAAATGGTAGCTAATACGAGAATAAAACAGCAGTATCATCTGCTGACAGTAAGACTTAGGACAAGTAATAAATACACTACATCTAATATTCAAACAATATTATAAACATTTTTACACTTATTATATTGGTTTGTAATAGGCCCAGAAAAATTAATAATCAAAAAGATTTGACGAATGTCTGTGCTACAGGGATACAAGAATTACAAGAAGGTAATGACTCTGCCACCCCATCTTTAATGTGGTGACACTTTTTATTAGTATTGCGGTTGTACATTTCAAAACATAAAATATTACTAAAGCAGACATCTCAAGATAAATGCTAGAGGAGATTAGAAAAGATACACCCCACTATGTTCTGGTGTAAAGTTTTATATAGGAAGCATGCTTATATATCTTCCAAATAATTTCTGTGCAATGTGCTATTCAAGATGATTAAGAAAAATAAAATAGGGCTTCTCATTGCTTTACTATAGAAAATATAAAAGAAACACACAGTGTAAACTAAATATACTCTAAAAGGGGAAAATAGTTCAGTTTGAGTTGTAGTGTCTCAAGAGGAGTTACTGTAATTATTTACACTTGTGGACGGTGCCTGTGGCTCAAAGGAGTAGGGCACCGGCCTCATATGCCAGAGGTGGGAGGTTCTAACCCAGCCCCAGCCAAAAACTGCAAAAAAAAAAACAACAAAAAGAAGAATTTACACTTGAAGTCAGAGCTAACAAAATAAGGAAAAGGAATAACATACATAAATGAAAATAAATTATAAAGCAAAGTTAATTATGAAAAAGCATCACTTAAGAGATTTCAGAAAAAAGATGACTAGCAGAATGGTAATTGTTCACAAATGAGGAATGTATTAGTGAATAGCTGAGCATGGTAGTGGGCACCTATAGTCCCAGCTATTTGGGAGGCTAAGGCAAGAGGATCGCTTGAGTCCAAGAGTTTGAGTTTGCTGTGAGCTATGATGCCACAGCATTCTATCAATGGTGACATAGTGAGACTCTGTCTCAAAAAGAAAAAAAAAGAATGGTTATTAGTGAAACAGAAGATGAAACTAAGAACACACAAACTGAAAATAAAGAATGAAACAACGAGCTGAAAATAAGATATGAAACAAATATTTGGAGACAGTACAGACAGATAACTCAGAGTTACAACACCTGAAGAGACTGGAGATAATAAAGGAGTTGCAATTTCCTAAAAAATATATTTTTCACAACTGACGACAAATGAGAATCTTTAGCTTAAGAGAATCCTCCAAGTGCCAAGCAGGGGAAATAAAACAAAACATTAGACAATCCATAGTAAAATTTTATGGAATCAAGGATTAAAAAAATAAAAGCACAACCACTATAAAGGAGAAAAACAGAGTATTTAACAAAGGAACAAGAACTACAAAGAGGTCAGACTTCTCATCAGCAATGATAAATGCCAGAAGACATGGCATTAAATTTTTCAAAGCGCTAAACGGAAGACTTGGTGCCTGTACCTCAGTGGTTAGGGTGCTGGTCATGTACACTGAGGCAGGCGGGTTCGAATCTGGCCCAGGCCTGCTAAACAACAATGACAACTGCAACCAAAAAATAGCTGGGTGTTGTGGTGGGTAGCCTTAGTCCCAGCTACTTGGGAAGACGAGGCAAGAGAATCGCTTAAGCTCAAGAGTTTGAGGTTGCTGTGAGCTGTGATGCCATAGCACCCTACTGAGGGTGACATGATGAGACTCTGTCTCGAAAGAAAAAAGGGGCTAAAGGGAAAAGACTTTAGATGTACTACTATATATCTAACTAGACAATTAAATCCTAAGACTAAAGAAGGTGATGTGACCACATAAGGACTTAAGGGTCATGCCTCCACAGAACATTCCTGATATAACTATTTATTTTAGCAAGAAAATACATGAATTCAGGAGTAGTAAAATGTAAGTGTGTAGCAGCATGGGCAAAATGCATGAATAAATAAAAATAAAATCAGTAAAATGTAGTAGAAAACCCAAAGTAGCAGATATGAAAAATTAGTAAGTTTTATGTGTTTAATCACAATCCAGAACTAAAATTCCACCAATAATAACATGAGAGATGGAGGATGAAAAGGGGGAAGGAGACAAGTACTCTCATAAATGCTTACTTTACACAGTAAAGTACCAATCACAGAATTCTGCTCATATTTACTGAAACCTTAGAATCTGATGTTCGAAATCCTCTTTGACTCTACTGTACTTGTTTAAATCTTGATTCGAAGTTGGCTACCAATACCTACAAAGGCTCTTTTTTTTGGTGTTCATCTTAAAAAACAACCCCTATATCTCATTCTTAACTTTCTTTAAAGCTTTTTTACATGGTCTCAATCCATTTCCTTTCTACAAGTGGTTTTAAACCTCAATAGTGCCACTACCAAGCATCAGTAATGCTTTGGCCCTACAGGTGGCATTTGCACTAAAGGGGCCATCTATGCTTTAGCAGATAATAGCATGCATAAATTATATACCAAGGCTTCTTTTCATCTCTTTACATTTCAATCATTTGTTTGCCAAATGGACAGTGAATTTAAAAGTCCTTCCAGAAGCTGCCTTTAAAAAAGATATGCAGTGAGCTAGGCCAGACAAAACAGTACACCATGATGCTATCATAGCATTTCTCCCTTAGTCACCACTGACAGGACAATCCTTAAACAAAGACATGATTTCAGACCATGTTAAGAGGGGCCTCTATTGTGCTTGTCTCCATTTAAGAGAACAATAAAGAAATTTTAACATAGTGTTACAATGCAAGAGTTTTCTAAAGCATTTAGTTTTATAAAACAAAACTAAAATTGCACACTTTCCCATTTTTCTGTTTTGATCAGAAATTAACACACAGGGCAGGAAAGATAACTTGAATGACATAAAATTACAGACTATATAAACAACCACAATGAACACTTAAATTTATTAAATTATAGTGTGCATTATCCTACAACCTAGCGGGGGCTGCTGTGCAGCATTTTCCTTTTTTGTGAGTTAATACGTTTGGTTTAAATTGACAACTATGATAGATGACCTTAAATAGTCTCAAGCCATTAATAGATGACTTGCTACTACTTTGAAAATACTTAGAAACATTTTTTATATACTTTCACATAATTACTTTTCATACTGACTATTTTCTTCATATTATCTTACTCTTAAGAATGATCACCTAGTCTTCATAAAATAGCACAATTCAGTCAATTTCTCTGACAGCACCATATCAGTGAAAAATGTTGTATAATATAAGATTTGATGGATATATTTAAATACGTCCACCATTTAAGAAAATGAAGCAGAAAACATTCAAGTTAAAAAGTATGATCACAGGTAAGTACAGAAATAGCCATAAATAAATGATAATTCAGTTTGAAGAGAGTACACCTCGAATACACTGCACTTTGTCTTTTGATTAAAAAGGTACTTTTTGAATTCTAAGTCACATTAGAATGTTTTAGGTATTTCTTCAAATAAAAAACAATGTGGCAATGAGATTGAGTTTTTCAGAACTGTTTTGTGGTTCTTATTATTAAATTTTAGAAAATAAAATAGCACAATAAAGCTTATTAACATTCAAAATAGATTGTAAATTTAATAACTAAATTATATAAATCTCAAAGAAAAGAATAACAATTACTTACTTTGGAGGCCCATGGCTGAAGACAATTGGCATAACAGCGAACAAGAAAAGCCATTTCCTAGGCTGGAAAGGATAGTTTCTTTTTCCAACCACAGCCACGCTGATGAGTATGATGACAAAATTCTGTCAAGTTTCTTTTTTTACAAATCTTACACCATTCCAGTGTTACATATAATGGCAGGCTCTCCAAACCCCTTTTCAAACTGAAATCAGGAGCTTTCGATAGCTTAGGGTATTGTTCTTGACAACTCTAACACTCTCATAAAAATGTTTACTTTCACAAGCAAATCTGGCTCAGAACATACAAACACATGCATCCTCAGGCATCTGGCACAGACATGCAAAGTGGCAGCACACAGTTAATACAGTATCAATCAAAGCAAATAAGCCAACATGCACCGATCCGCATTCCTGGGTGCTGTAAAACCTTTCCTTCTGGTAATAGAGCTTTGTCTTTTCTTCAATTTATTTCATTCTATAGCACAACCACTGCAGCAATTCTTCTATATCAGAAGCAAATACTGTATCTTGAAGATTAAAGTTTCTTCTTTATATTCTTAGACACCAGAGGTTTTGTTTTTTTAAAATCAACCGCTGAGCAAATGATAATTAGAAAATAATATGCTGTAACAGGTTTGTCCTGCAGAATGCCTGAGAATCTCCAAAATTCAAATTATTTTCTGTTTTCACATGTACTATTTACAGCTCTGCAGTATTGCTTCTTGTTCTAATGCATCAGTAAAATAGCACTGTTGATGTAATTCTGGCTTTTCTGGCTAAAAATTTACATATGATACGATACAAAAATGCTTCATCTTCTGCTAAAGCAAGACTGTATGTTAGTGTCTTAATTCCTACTGTCCTTGTCTGTTTCACAGCAGCTCCCTAAGGAGAAGCTCCTATTGATTCTATGCTCTGCAGTAAGATGAAATATCTAATAAGAAGGAAAGAGTGGGAGGAGAATAGAGCTAAAAGGATGACATCACCTGTACAGAAAGCCTTCAGAAACTGCATTAGATCAATTGGCTACTATATCTGCAGATGTAGCCCAAAGAGCAGTTTATTGAAAACGAAAACACACACACACACACACACACACACACACACACACACACACTCCCTCCCTTTCCTGAGACATGTCAGCAAGCTAAATTCTATATTAAAAAATTTGGCCATGCTCTTTTCCTTTTTAACAGTTTTAAAAATCCATTTTGATTTTTAATTCTGCACATTGATAGAAGCTTATTTGAGAAGCCACATTTCCTAATATTATTATTCAAATTTAACACAGTATTGTCTTCCCAAGGGAAAATAATTAGCTCTGGTAAGAATCCTGCATTCTAAATACATAAGGCAGCCTAGTTCTCAGATGTCATACATGTGTTTATAACACTGCTAATTTGGGACTTCTGGTTTGCAAAACTTGTTATTCATTAAATAAATGTTCTGAAAGGTATAACCTTCAGAATCCTTCTAAATTAACATTAAAAATATAAAAACCGGTACTAAGATTTGTATGTAAATAGTAAATTTAAATGGAAACAATAGAATTTCCTTTTGCAAGAGAAAGCTGAAAAAATAAATCACACAATAGTTGTAGGATTCACCAATTCCTTTGAGGAAGAATATTATACAACATGGTATTTTTCAACAGCTCAGTTCCTAGAAAGAGACAAGATGCTAGAAAAACTCAGAAGAAATCAAATAAGAAAATGCTTAAACTTGCATCCAAAGTGAGCTTGCACTAAAGGAAATTTCCCCAATTTTGTATAAAAATTACAAAAAAAAAAAAAAATTTATCGTGCCACACCCCTTTTCATCTGAAAACACAATACCTCTAAGTACCTATTGTTCTTCATGCTTCTGCCACACGGTGCCTACTGGAGACACTCTCACTTAAGCTTGTCATGGTGCTGCTCGATGGCAAAAGACATAGTTTTTACAGTTATATAGCTGACATCTCCAGTCTGTGAAGTCATGAAACTAACAATCAGTAAACAAATCAAAGTAACACTATTTCACTTTACATTCACCTAACACTTTCATTTTGGGGAGAAAGAGTTGTGCAACATAAAAGGAGATATTACCTGAGACACTGGTATTATGACAAATGACTGCACTGACTACAGAAGAGACATCTTCTGATTAGGTTCTTCCCCCCACCCCACCCCAGCGCACGCACGCACACACACTGACTTCTTCGATTCCTCTAGGCAAAGTCTGAGTCACTTTCTGAACAACACTGTACTGTCGACCTGAATTATACTGCTACTTATATGATTAGAATTTAAGTAAAATTATTAATTAATAAGAATAAAGACATGCTTTCAAAAAACATGATTTATGAATTTTGATTTCCATAGAACTTAAGAACTGTTTTCTACAAAAATTCTCAAAGATATACAAAATTTGCATTTAAATATAAAATTATATCTCACAAACTACAAATAAGCATGACACTAGTTATCTCCACAGGTTGATTTTTAAGCACAACGTTTTTCTCAGTGTAATTAAAAAAAACTATTAGTGAATTGGAATTCCAATGAATATCAAGTATTCAAGTATAAATTAATTAAAACCTAACATTAATCATTCTTTAAAGTAGAAAACTCATAGTAGGTCCATTGTATATGGATGAAGACAAACTTCTGCTAATAATAGGTTTCTAAAAGACAAGCATTTTCTACATAAATCTTAGTAATACGACTCAAGAATCTTTCAGTTTCACTGACAGACAATAATCGTATTTGCATATAGTATAATAGAACATATTATAGCCAAGTCAAATAGCAAAATCCTAATGCATACCTCTCCCGTTTTATAACTCATGCTTATAACACACAAAGAGAGACCTTAAGCTGAGCAAGGGAGACAGCCATCTCTTAGCTGTTTTGAAAAACTACGGCTCTGTATAAGAAATGTAATCCACTAATGCCATATGTTACAGCTACCGTAGTAAACACCAACCCAATAAAGGAACAAAATCCTCTTTCTCTTTAGTTTGGCTTCAAAGTGCAGATGACATCATCCTATTCCTTGTTCTATCAATTCATCTCATAGTATTTGCTATTCTAGGGAACTGAATGGTGATCCTATCGCGTAAAATCTCCCTGTGCAACAATGCCAAGAAAGTGCCAAATTCCACACTCAGCTTGTCAATCTACCAGCATTCTGATGAAATAATGACTTAATCTTTCAACTAATTATAGAAAGAAGAAATAAACATCTTTGAAGAAAATGGTACTTTATTAATAACTAAAATATTTAGGTAGACGACCTATTTTTCACTTGTATTACTTTCAGAATTTCATCATGATCTCATCTTATCTTACCTATTCATATGAAGTAACTGCAGCAAAAGAAAATGTCCTCATCTACACATATGGGAATTATCACTATAGGACAGCCACTTAAGAACACACTTCCCCTGCATATGAAATAACATAGTGGTAAGGGTAAGCCATACTGAAATCATCTGTGTTAGTTTTAAAAAGGTGTCTTTACGTGTTTAACAGCAATGTGTATTGAATTTGCAAAGCTTTGAAACATTAGCAAATGCACAAAAATGTAAAAGCTATAGTTATTATTAATAAAATTATGTTAATTGTATAAACTATAAACAAAAACTGAAATATTTGAAATCGTATTATACAGAATAACAAAGATAAGGTTCTGATAATTGCTAAACTATCAATATACCCTTTATGTCAATATGCAGCAAAAAATGAAAAGGAGGGAGGGAAAAGTCACCAGAGATAAAGGTAGGCTATCAGAGGATACACATTCTAGGCATTATGAAAAATAAAAAGGTAAGAAAACCCAAATTTATACTAATCTCAGGCATAGACAAACAATTTATTCCCCACCTGCACAGTGAAATATTTTAGTCCCAATTCAGAATAGCAGCACTCATAAGAAGGTGAGGAATAAAAGAAAAATTCTATAGTTTTACAAAATAAAAGAAAACAGGGCACATATTTCTGTAGTTTAGTGATAAGTATTTGTTCCTTAAAATATAAATTGCTGAATGAACTGCTTTACATAGCAGAAACATTTTAATCCTTTTGGAAAATAAATGAATAGGTGACTCCAATGGTGAGAGGTAACATACAAGTCCTTTTAAATGATCATTGAAAAAACTTTTCCACCCCCTTTCCTAGCTGCTTAACTTCAACATCTGAAATGAATCTTTGTAGTTATCAGATACAGTTAATATTAATAACTGGTGCCTCTCAGGAATTCTCGCATTCAAACTGCCTCCTACCTATTCCTCAGCCTTTTTGAAGAAATGAAAGCCAGAGTACAGTCTCCTTCTATTCTTTTGTAGGAAAACGTGTATTTCAGCATACTGTCATCCATGTCCACTAACTGATCATCCTCATGGTATCACAAAAACTCTGTCAAAGCCACCAGCAGGACACATATGCACTATGAAATATGATCCAACCTTAGGGAGCAACAGAGGAAAAAAAAGCAAAAGGGAGAAGCTATCACCATCAACCAAGGTGATGTAAGCTTCTATAATTAGAATCAGTGAAATTGAATGAACAATAAAAGGCACCACCATGCTTCTACTTTCCCTACACTGTGCAATTGTATATCAAGCTTTTTCATAGGCCCACAAAAGAATATACTTTGTATATATGGTAGTCACTCAAGTATGTTACACAGTACAGGCAAACCTAAAATTTTAAAACAGTGTTAACTTTCTTCAAAAAATAAAATCTGCCTAATACTTACAAGAGACCCATAGGCAAAAACATGATAGGAAAATTAAGTCTCTTTTTAAAACTATCTGCACATTCCTGAATTACAGTAGAGACTACCTTTATATCATTTCTCTCATTTAAAAAATTACATTTCTAGTACCTACAAAAGCCACACATAGAACATGGCAGCTATGAAACACATAACAAAATCCAACTAATAGGCAATAAACAATCAGCATTAATTTGTTTGCTGTTTGAAAAGCTGTTAGTCCCCTTCCAACTGGAACGCTGTCACAAGTCATTGTCTTAGATCACTGATGCTTTGAAGAACATCAAAAGAACTTTAACAATTACTGTGTGAAGTGTTTCAAGTATGATAAAAATATTCCTGATTCTAGGTCCCTAGGCAAACCCACCTGAATCCACCTGAGTCACCTATAACTGCACCCTACAATCCGAGAGGCATGCCCTGTTTTATTTCTCTCAATACTCCTTATGGTCATACATAGTGAATGATAAAGATAATTTTTTAAAATGACAACTTAGAAATTTGTAATATTTACACAGAATTTTAAAAAGTTTTCATATTTTTAACCCAGTAATTTAATGTCTATGAAACTGTCTGAATGAAACAATCAAGAGTCATATATAGATTTATCTGTAAAAGTTGTTTATAATATCATTTTACCATAAGGATATTTGCACTAGACTGGCAGTTATCCTTTCGTGACCCACAGGACTGTGTTAAAGGGTTGTGGCATTAGGAAGATTGAGAACCACTGTAGTAGACTGTTTATATCAGCTAAATTTACAATCACCAAATTGTGGAAACAACACAAATGCCCACCAACCCAGGAGTGGATTAACAAGCTATATGTACAGCATGGAATACTATTCAGCCATTAAAAAAGGAGACTTCACATTTTCTGTACTAACTTGGATGGAGCTGGAACACATTCTTCTTAGTAAAGTATCACAAGAATGGAGAAGTGAGAATCCAATTACTCAATTTTAATATGAAGCCAGTAGGCGATCTAATACCCACATAAGAGAAAAACTCAAATCAATTCAAGATGAGGGAGAGGGGATGGGCGTGCTCCCACTTAATGGGCACAATATTAGGGTGTATGGCACACCTCTTGGCAGCGGGACACAATTATGAGAGGACTTTATCTAAAAAAAGGAAAAATTTAGAAGCTGCATTAAGAATATTTTGTATACTTGTATAATATTAATATTCAAAATAAAATTCTGGGAAAAATGGAATTAGGTGAGAAAATGAAAAGGCTGGATATATAACCAAAAATTCCTAATTATCTAAGTTAGTTAAAAGATCAGAATTAATCAAAAGATACACAGTGTAAGCTCTCTGTATCTGTGGGTTCTGCAATCATGAATTCAACTAATGGCAAATTAAAAATACTCAAGAAAATAACTGGGTATGGTGGTTCATACCAGTAATCTTAGCACATTGGCAGGCCTAGGCGGTAGACTGCTTGAGCTCATGAGTCTGAGAGCAGCCTGAGCAAGAGGGAGACTCTGTCTTTACTAAAAATAGAAAAACTAGCCAGGCATCTATAGTCCCACCTCCCTGGGAGTCTGATGCAAGAGGAAAAAAACACAAATTTAAAGCACATAGTGTAATAATTATTTACATACAATTTATGTTTTAATAAGTATTATAAGTAATCTAGGGATGACTTAAAATACAGTCATGTGTCGCTCAATGACAGTAATACATTCTGAGAAATGTGTTGTTAGGTCATTTTGCCACTGTGTGGACATCACAAAGTATACCTACACAAACCTAGATAGTAGTTCCTACTACACATCTAGATTGTGAGGGATACCCTGTTGCTCCTAGGCTAAAAAACCCATACAGTATATTACTGAATAATCCAGGCAACTATAACACAATGGTAAATATTTGCCAATCAGACATGTCTAAACATAGAAAAAGTACAGTGAAAAGAAGGTATTATAATTTTATGGGACCACTATCATATACCCAGTTCAATACTGACTGAAATGACATTATATACTGCATCACTGTACATGGGAGGATATAGTAGTTTATGTGTCCTCAGATTCTGATATCTGCAAGGTGCTCTGGAACCAAGCCCCCAGGGATATGGAGTAACAACTGTGAAAAATCATTTGAGGATTATAGCAAATTCATTTTTTCTTAATACTTCTCTCTACAGTATTTTTTTTTTTTTAAATTTTTAAAAAAATCTCCTTTAAATTGTGGAAACAACACAAATGCCCACCAAACCAGGAGTGGATTAACAAGCTATATGTACAGCATGGAATACTATTCAGCCATTAAATTGGCATTTGTCCTAGTTTTAGGTATATCACTTCTGTGTTTTTCCTCTATTTGTGCACTCACTACCCTCTAATTAGCTCCAAGAGCCTGCTATCACAAATTCTACATTGTTTACCAGAAGAAAAATGAGGAGCGTAAGTCTCCTAGGATAATATGCTTTCCTGTTTTTAAGGTGGAAAACACCACAAAGAACACACCTGTCCAGAGCAGTCTGGGTTATAAATACGGAGAGAAAAGCAACAATATTCAAAGTTGCAAATATTTTAGAGGTGGGGCTCCAAATTCTCAACAGCAGATGATGAGTAATCATTCTCTTATACACAAGTAAGATTACAAGAGGCTCCAGATATAAACCTTCTTGTGTTTAGAAATAACAGAGGACTGTTTATGCGCTCATTATTTCATTCTACAAGTATTTACCAAACATCAAATATAATTAAAAACAATCAGGATCTATCAAGCCCACAAATACAAAATAAAGTTCACAATGTTGACTGTTTCTTCATCAAACAGTGAATTTAACTTACATAGCTCAAACTAAATTCTCCTGATGACTGATGCAGTTAAGTGTTTACACCTCCTTCACTTTCACATGTGTAAATGTTTACATGTTTTTCACCAGCCTTCCATGAGAAGATCTTAGCAATCAGTGTCCCCTAGTTTCTTAGGAGCAAGTAGTGGGGTGAGGAGTGTTCCTATTTATTACTATACAAATGGCTTGATCAATAAAACAAACTCTCTCAGAACCCATAAAAGCAAAACATATCTTGGTAAAAACCTTAAGAGGTCACAATAATGGTTAAGTGTAAGCAGCCACCCATTATTCAAGGACCACCATAAAAGTAGTAAGTGATGGCTCAGTGCCTATAGCTCAGCAGTTAGGACACCTGCCACATTCACTGGGGCTGGCAGGTTTAAACCCAGCCCAGGCCTGCCAAACAACAATGACAACCACAACAAAAAATAGCCAGGTGTTGTGGCCGGCACCTATAGTCCCAGCTACTTGGGAGGCTGAGGCAAGAGAACCACTTAAACCCATGAGTTTGAGGTTGCTGTGAGCTGTGATGTCATTGCACCCTACAGAGGGTGACAAAGTGAGACTATGTCTCAAAAAAAAGGAGGGTGGAGCAAGATGGCGGCCAAGTAACAACTTCCTTGCAACTGGGCACAGTGAGACTAAGAAGAGAGGACGGCAGGCGGGATCTGCCCAGAAACTTCCCTATGGGGACACAGGGAGACAGCGTGAGACTTCTGGACACCCTGAGGAAGGTAAAAGCAGCAGAGATTGGGCAAGTGGTTGCATGTGTTCATTCGGTCTAATCCTGTCGGCGGATGTGGGTGGGGCAACAGTGGGACTGCAGGCTGGAAAGGCCTTGCCCGTGAGCTGTTTGGGTTTCTTTTGGATTGGGTGCTCGGTTGAACTGCCTTGGGAGAACCTGGGCAAGAGTGCAGGGGTCTTTGAGTGTTGTCTGGGGCCCCAGACTGGGCCACCAAGCCACAAGGAGCTACCAGTGTTTGGTTGTGGGTGGAGTGGAGCCATTGTGGGAGAACTGCCCTGGCAAGCTCCACCCTCAGGGTTGAGAACAAACACCGGGTGGGAGCGAGTAATCTAGTGACTGAGCAGCCTGAAGGCGGGGACTGAGACACCTTGCAGCCTTAGCCCTCAGGGGCATAGGGTGAGACCAGTTTTGGCACACTAGGTAAGTGGATAGCCACTTAAGGAGTGATCCCAGCCACAAGTGCTTTCCTGGGAAAGCATCTGCTTAGGCCAAGTTAGCAATTTAAAGTGTCTTCTAAGCAGGCTGAATGAGGATTTAAGCTCTCTACCCTGTGGGGTTTGAGAAATCATTAGAGACACAGGGTTACTCCCTACAAAGATCCAGTAACAACAGAGTGATTCTGCCAGGGTCTGATCTGGGAGAGACACTTCCCCAACTCTGAGGACGGTCATAGGCAACAGTGAAAAATAATCATGAGGCAGAATCAACAGAAAAACTCTGGCAATATGAATAATCAGAGAAGATCAACACCCCCAAGGAACGACAAGGTAGATACAGCACAAGATCCCTTGCATAAGGAAATGGCTGAGATGTTAGAAGATGAATTCAGAATCTAGATAGCAACTAAGATCAGCGCAGTGGAGGAAAAGATGGAATTACAATTCCGAGCAGCAATCCAAAAAATGACCCAAAAGATGTATCAAGAACTGAACGAATTCAAAGACAAAATGACCAAAGATTTTGACACATTGGGACAAGAAGTTGTAGCCCTCAAAGATACGAGAAATATGGTAGAGTCCCTCAGTAACAGAATGGAGCAAGCAGAAGAAAGAATTTCTGACAGGGTAGACAAAGATTTCGAATGCTCCCAAACTTCCAAAGAAGAAGAGAAATGGAAGGCAAAAACGGATCATTCACTTTATAGGGATACCTGAAAATGATGAAGTGGCATCACAAGGCACAGAGTCTCTTCTTTATGAGATTATGAAAGAGAATTTTCCAGACATGCCAAGAGATTCTGAAATTCAGATAGCAGACAGTTTCAGAACCCCAGCACGACCCAACCCAAATAAGACATCCTCTAGGCACATTATAATTAAGTTCACGAAAGTTAATATAAAGGAGAAAATTCTGAAAGCACCAGACGTAAGAAATCCATTACCTGCAAGGGGAAGAATATTAGAATAACTTAGAATAATAATCTCTCTGATCAAACCTTTCAAGCTAGAAGAGAATGGTCATTGACTTTCAATCTCTTAAAACAAAAGAACTTTCAACCTAGTATCCAGCTAAACTGAGTTTCATTTACGATTGAGAAATTAAATACTTCAATGACATCCACATGCTGAAGAAATTTGCTATAACTAAGCCAGCTCTCCAGGATATTCTCAGACCTATCCTCCACAATGACAAGCGCAAACCTCCACCACAAACGTAAACTCACCCAGAAACTATTTATCAAATTTCATCTTCCACAGTGATGAAAGGACTAAAAATGCCCACTAGACTTTCTAAAGA
>CAUYON010023541.1:0-16267 GCA_963573935.1 Arctocebus calabarensis
TCAAGGAGAAAAAGGAAGACAAAATTTGAATTGTAAGAGTCTTCTTATATTTTTCTCTTTTTAAAAGAATGTTATTGTGAACACCTATATTAATATTTTCTTGAACTTGATTTATCACAAATTCATCTACTTATCCATCCCTGCATCCTGCCAATTTACTTTTAAAAACTTTACTAAGTTACAATTTACATAAAATTTTCTCATTTTGAATGCAAAATGCAAAGATTTTTAGTAAATTTGTCACAATTCCACAGCAACCCTCACAACCCAGTTTTGGGATACTTGCATCACCTCCAAAAGTTCCCATGTGCAATCTGCAAACAATTCACAGTCTCACTCCCAGACCCTGTAACCACTAACTTGTTTTCTTTCTCTATGCTTTGCCTTTTCTAGAAATATAAATTGAATTGTTTAAAAATAAATAAATAAATAAAGTAACAATGAGCTCTCACTTTAGGTTCATTGATCGGACTGGCAAAAAATTAAAAAGAGAAACACTTTCTGCTCGTGGAGATGTAGAGAGCCACTGGCAGAAATGTGTGTTTATGCCCATTAATAAAAGAACTGACCACCCATTATAAACTCAAAAAAAAAAAAAAAAACCACTTGTTTTCTGACCACTTTGGAAAACTGTTTAGAACCACATGATCCAGCAATTACATGCTTAGGTATTTACTCAAGAGAAATGAAAATAGGTCCCTGCAAAAAACCCATATGAAAATGTTCATAGCAGCTTAGTTCACAATATCCCCGAATTGGAGGAAATCCAAATGTCCATCAACAGGAGAATGGAAAAAACAAACTGTGACACTGTTATACAATGAGATGCTGCTCTGCAAAAAAAAAAAAGCAAACAACTGCTACAATATAAAAACATGGATGAATCTCAAAAGCATTCCACTGAGCAAAATAATTCAGACACAGAAAGGTATATATCACATGACTCTATTTATATGGAGTTCCAGAACAAACAGAATTAATGTATGGCGAAGGAAGGAGGAACAATGGTTGCCTATGACAGAGTAGAGACTACCTGAAAAGGGGCACCCAAGGACTTTCTACGGTGATGGAACTGTTCTAGATCTTACTTGGAGTAGAACGAGAGAGTTTACATTTGTCAAGATTAGTGTACACACTGGCTGGGGACTGTGGCTCACGCCTGTGAGCACTCTGTGGGGTCAAGGTAGGAGGATCCATTGAGGTCAAGAGTTCCAGACCACCCTGAGCAAGAGGGAGACCTCGTCTCTACTAAAAATAGAAAATCTAGCCGGGCGTTGTGGTAGGAGCCTATAGTCCCAAGTACTAGAAAGCTGAGGCACAAGGATCTCTTGAGCCCAAGAATTGAGGTTGTTCTGAGCTAGGCTGATACCATGGCACTTGAGCTTGGGCAACAGAGTGAGATTCTGTCTCAAAAAAAAAAAAAATTAGTGTATACACTGGTCAAAAATCAGTAAGCTGCACTCTCAAGGTCTGTGCCTTTCATTGTAACTTTTGCTTTGATGTTTAAAAAATGGATAAAATCATAAAATGGCTGAATTTGTAGTAATCAAAGAGACTTGAAGAAAAGATATACCGCTAAGAACAACTCTGGTCTGGAAATCTACTCCCCCTAGGACTAAAAGCCCCCAGAGGACAGGCAGGACAGTATTCGTGGCAGCACTATTTCTGTCGGGCAAAATCCAAACTACCAGAGACAACAACAAAATAGACAGTAACTTGTTAAAAGAAAATAAGGGTGTTCCACTTGTAGCTAGTATATCTTTAAATGATACGACTTTGAGTGAGAAAAACAAAATGCAGGGGAAAGTAACAGCACATCCCATTCTTAAATAAATAATAAATAACTTCAACTTTACATATTACATAAGACTATATGATTAAAGCATTATGAAATAAGATTTCTCCAGCTTGTTAATATGGATTTGGGGCAAGTGCTATGGGGGGAGAGGAAAAGAGGAGAGAAGAGGCTCCCCTTCCTCAAAAAGACTTTGTCAACAGCTTCCCAATGCAATACAATCAGAGTGTGGTCCTGGGGCTATGATATGATCTCATTATGAATGTTATTGTGCTTATTGTGATGCTTCAAACATGACCAAATAGCTAACTGTGCTATCCCTGAATAGTGGAAATTCAAATAATTTTTTTTTTTTTTGAGGCAGGGTTCTTGCTCAGCCACCGAGGGTTGAATGAAGTAGTATGATCACAGTTCACTGCAGCCTCCAACTCCTGGGCTTAAGCAATCCTTCTGCCTCAGCCTCCCATGTAGCTGGGACTACAGGTGTATATACTATCATACCAGGATAATTTTTTAAAAATGTTTTTTGTAGATATAGGATCTCACTATATTGCCCAGCCTGGCCTTGAACTCCTGGCCTCAAGTGATCTTCCCACTTTAGCCTCCCAAACCTCTGAGCTACTGTGCTCGGCCAATTCAGATCATTTTTAAATTCTACCCTATACTTTTCTAGTTTGGTGATGGGAAAAAAAAATTTAACTAAAAATACACTTAATACAGACCATAAATAATTCTTACAATTCAACAAAATAACAAATGAGCAAAGAGGCCAGGCATGGTAGCTCACACCTGTAATCCTATCACTCCTAGGGGACAGAGGCAGGAAGATTGCTTGAGCTTAGAAGTTCAAACCCAGCCTGAGCAAGAATGCGACCCCCATCTCTACTAAGAATAGAAACAATTAGCTGGGTGTTGTGTTACATGCCTGTAGTCACAGCTACCTTGAGAGGCTGAGGCGGGAGCAGTTTGAGGTTGCTATGAGCTAGGATGATGCCACAGCACTCCAGCCGGGGGCAACAGAGTGAGATTCTATCTCAAAAAAGAAAAAGAAAAAAAAATACAAAACTGGGCAAAGGACTTGAATAAACATTATTCCCAAGAAGACATACAAATGACCAACAAGTACATGAAAAGATGTTCCACATCACTAATCACCAGGGAAATCCAAATCAAAACCACAATGAGAGATATATCCATAGGATGATTATTATCAACAAAAATAGAAGATAACAAAGTCAGCAAAATGTGGAGAAATTGGAACCTTGTGCACTATAGGTAGGAATACAAAATGGTTTAGCTGATATGGAAAGCAGTATGGAAGGTTATCAAAAAATTAAAAATAGAATTACCAATCTACTTCTGGATATGAATGCAAAAAAAGTAAAACCAGGATCTCAGAGAGATAGGTTTGGCATTTCAGGTAAACCTCTTTGTGCTGCCCATGATTGCAGCATTATTCATAATAAGTAAGAGGTGAAACCAATCTAAATATCCACCAATGGATAAAGGGATAAACAAAATGTGTCATATACAAACAATGGAATATTATTCAGCCTTGAAAAAGGGAATTCATGTTACAATATGGATGAAACTTGAGAACGTTATGTTAAATGAAATAAACCAGTCACAAAAGGACAAATAATTGTATGATTCTACTTGTATGAAGTACCTAGAGTAGCCAAATTCATGGAAACAGAAAGTGGAATGGTGAGAGTCAGGGACTGGGTAGAGGAGAGAATGGGAAGTTGCTGTTTTACATGCACAGAGTTTTGATTTTGCAAGATGAAGAGAGTTCTAGAGGTTGGCTGCACAAGAACATGAGTGTACTTAATATTACTGAACTGTACACTTAAAAATGATTAGGTTGGTAAATTTTATGTTATGTGTATTTTACCCCTTAAAAATATTTTTAGGCCAGGCACAGTGGCTCATGCCTATAATCCCAGCACTCTGGGAGGCTGAGGGAGGAGAATCACTTGAGCTCAGGAGTTTGAGACCAGCCTGAGCAAGAGCGAGATACCATCTCTACTTCAAAAAACAAGAAAAATTTAAGTTGAGAAGGTTCAAGTTTACAACCTCTTTTCTTTTTTTCTTTTTCTTTTCTTTTTTTTTTTTTTTTTGAGACAGAGACTCAAGCTGTCACCCTGGGTAGAGACAGCAACCTCCAATTCCTGGGCTCAAGCAAGTCTCCTGCCTCCGCCTCCCAGTCCCAGCTGGGACTACAGGCGCCCACCACGATGCCCGGCCATTTTTTGGTTGCAGCCGTCATTGTTGTTTGGCCCAGGCTGGATTCAAACCCAGCAGCTCAGGTGTACGTGGCTGGTGCCTTAGCCCATTAAGCCACAGGCGCCGAGCCATACAACCTCTTTTCTACAATTCTGAATTCTAAAAAGCTCTGAAAACCAGAAACTTGATGACAGCCTCCTGCTCCACTGGTGTGCTGAATAATACATGGTATAGGCACCATATTCATCTTCTAAAATTAGAAAAACTCTAAATTCTGACATACACCTGGCCTCCAAGGATTTCAGATAAAGGACCGGTATTCACATAATATCCACTTTTCCTTTTTAGATGAGGCAAACAGAGATTGATTATGCACACCAAATGCATCCACTCGCTAATGACGGATTATATCACTGTGGTTCTGGGTTTATGCTGGCTGGTCCCTCCTTTGGAAAAAAATAATCAACAACCTGAGTGGAATAATTAGCAGGCAGCTCTTTGTTTTGTTTTTTATTTTCCTTTTACCAATTTCAGGTTTTTGTTGCAGGACAGTTGCCTGGTACTAAACATTGCAAGTCACACCAGGAACACCAGACAACCCAGGGTCTGCCCGGAGGCACGGTGATGTCGTAGGACGCTTACCAGATCACACCTGGGCACGCTGGACACAAACTGGGCCCCTTGGCAGCCCAGGATAAATCCAGCGAGATTTAGTAGGACACAAACCACAGAGAGCAGCACAAAGAGGTTTACCTGAAATGGCAAGAGAAGGGGTAGTTAGAAAAAGACGGCAGCTAAATTCAGACCTAGCTTTGACTGAATAAAAACACTCAACTTGGCAAAGGAAACTTCTTTATTTTTTTTATAGTTTCAGATTAATTGAGAGTATAAAGAATTAAGGCTACAATGTTTGTATTTGTTAGGTAAAATACCTCTTAAAATTGTGTCTCACCCCAAGAGGTGTGCCATACAAATGACCAACAAGCATATGAAAAGATGTTCAACATTGGGATGTTCAAGGCTCCCACTTAACAGGCACCCTAACATTGTGCCCATTAAGTGGGAGCACATCCATTAACCTCCCCCTCCCTGCTTCCTTATTCCCCCACCTTAAATTGATTTGAGTTTTTCTCTTCCGTGGACATATCTTAGATCATCTACTGGCTAGGAAACTTTATTTTTTTTTACCAGCATGTCTTTAACATACTAACTCTGCTCACATTTCAGAATTGTTCAAATTATGCTGAGGAATGCCATTGACTCTCAAATTATCTCAATAAACTCAAGTCCCCATTTTCCCCTCTCTTTGCAAATCGTTCTTACTCCCTTGTCTTTCATCTCTACATTACACTAAGCCTTAGCTATTTCCTCCTTGAGCCATTCTCTTGCTGTTTTTTAGTTTTGTCACATCAACACCAAGTACACAAATGGAGAACTCTGGACTGTGAATGGAACCCGGGGGAATCACGGAGTCCAGAGTCATCCCAGTCCAGGAATCACACAGATAAACAAAAAGATGGATCTTTTCTCATTTCAGAATGATTTGGGTAGCAAAGAATAACTATACAAAGATCTTCCATGTACTTTTATCCAAAGTTAAGTAGTACAAATATTATTCCAAATAATTAAAAATTGGCAGTAGTCAACTAAGAAGCCAGCATTTATTTAGTTCAAATTAGAGACTCTATAGGATTTTCACTTTAAGAGCTATGATTATTCTAAATATAAAACCTTATCACAAACACACAAGCAAAAACAGAGGCAAGAGCCAATGATTATCAGTATTAGCGCTAAGCATCAATTCAGGTACCTGATATGTCAGAGTTATCTAGTAAATGACTTCACAGATGAACTCTGATGGAGGAACCTTGTTCCTTAATTATTGTTGTTATCCCAAGTCAAGCTTGAAAGCATCTCCACAGACCCACTTTATGAGTCAATATTTGATATCATATAACACCACTTTTCCTAAGGAGAATTCCTCCTCCTCTCCAAGAGGAGGTACTAAACATTGCAAGTCACGCCAGGAACACCAGACAGCCCAGGGTCTGCACGGAGGCACGGTGATGTCGTAGGACACTTACCAGATCACACCTGGGCACGCTGGACACAAACTGGCTTCTCTTTGTTAATTTGTACACACCCTGTCATCAAATCCTTGGGAAAATGCCAGCAGTGGGTGCTATTGTGACTGTTACCCAGACTGGGGTCCTCAATGTCTACAAGACTTGAACAGCACATAGCATGCGTTCCCTCTCGCCCTATATCATTCATGACTATACCAAAGCTTCTTGGAAAAGTAGAATGTATAATTGGCAAAGAACAGAGCATGATCTTCCCACATGGGCTTCTTTTATACACTGATAGTTGCCATCCAAAAAGATCTAATATATCTGGATCTTCACACCCAACAACACTATTATTGTGACTATAGGAAAGTCTTGAACTTTCCATTGGAAAAAAAAATTAATGCAATATGATATACCTTAAAAAGAAAGTGTGATTATGACCTCTATGGCCACCAACACACTACTAAAAATTAATATCATCAAATATAAAATGGGTAAGCATCCGTTACTTCCAACACTAGACCCCCAAATCTCTTCTTAAAAATCTTAAATCCAACTCACCAAAGGACAGAGTTAAGAAAATAAACAGGCAAGCCACACACTGGTAGAAAATACCATGGAACCTCTGTAAATTGACCACCCAAGGGACTGTAACAAGTTGGTTAATATATGAAGGTGATCAATCTTAGGAACTAGTCCTATTATACTGATACATACATGTCTAGTCTATGAAAATTAGGTCAACTTTGTAGGGAGGTGGTCGACTATGGAAATTCTACTGTATTTTCACGCATATGTTGAACAAACAACCTGTATTCTGAACGTACAAATAACTTCTCAACTCAATAATAAAAAGACAAGCAACCCAATTAATAACTGGGATAGAGGACTTGAATAGATTTCTCTCTCTCTCCTCCCCGGCATCCCCCCCTTTCCCATACACACACACACACACACACGATATAAGAATGGCCAATAGTGTGCTTTGGTAACACATGTACAAAAATTGGAATAATACAGAGAAGATTAGCATGGCCCTTGTGCAAGGATGACCCATGAATTAAAAAAACAAAAACAGAAATAAATAGCCAATACATGCATGAAAAGGTGCTCAACATCATTAGTCATCATGAACACAAATTAAAAACCATACTGAGATACAATTTTACCATTTCACACCAACTAAAGTAGCTTAAATTCAAAAGACTAACAATAACCAAGTATCAATGAGGATGAGGAGCCCTTCGCTTATAAAGGCATAAGATGGTCCAACCACTTAGATAATCGTTACTTTCTTAAAAATTAAATATAAATCTTCCCTGCAGAAGAATTCCAAATAACGTATGGAGATATGCCAACCTAGATTCCCTACCCCTTAAGTGTGGGCTGCACAAGAAGGATTCCATCTAAAGAATAGAGCATAAAAAGGAGAGAGGGAGTAACTTCCCAGTGGAAAAACCTAACAAACACTACATCAACCAGGTGGCCAAGGTTCACATCAGTGATCAGAACTCATGTCTGTAGCATGTGATGTGATGCACAGAAAATAGCACTTTATCTCTGTGCTCCTCCAAATTCAAAATTACCTCAGTTATAAGAAAAACATGAAGCTGTCTTAGTTGAGGTACTCCCTATAAAATATATGACTATTGCTTCTCAAAACTGTCAAGGCCATGAAAAACAAGTTTGGGAAACTGTCACAGTCAAGACCCGGAGGAGACAAAATAGATATAATATGATATCCTGGATGGGATCCTGGACAGAGAGAGGACATTAGGTAAAAATGAAAGAAATGTGAAAAGTAATGGACCTGAGTTCATAATAATGTATCAGTATTGGTTCATTAATTGTGACAAATGTACCCCATTAATGTAAGATTCCAATAATAGAAGAAACCTAGTGTGAAGTTAAGGAACTTCTATGTACTATCTTTGCAATTTTTCTAGAAATCTGAAACTATTCTAAAATAAAAATTTTGGGTTTGGTGCCTGTAGCACAGCGGTTATGGTGCTAGCCACATACACTGAGGCTGGTGGGTTCAAACCTGGCCCAGGCCAGCTGAACAACAATGACAACTGCAGCAAAAAATAGCCAAACATTGTGGCAGGTGCCTGTAGTCCCAGCTACTTGGGAGGCTGAGGCAAGAGAATCGCTTAAGCCCAAGAGTGTGAGGTTGCTGTGAGCTGTGAAAACACTGCACTCTACAGAGGGCAACACAGTGAGACAGATTTGTCTCAAAAAATAAATAAATAAATTTATTTTAAAAACAGTAAAGCAATTGAGCATACACCTACCCTATGTCCTGCAATTCTACACCTAGGTATAAACCCAGAGAAATGCAATTATCTGCAAAAAGACTTGTAAGGACGTTAACAGCAGCTTTATTCATATTAGACCAAAAGGAAAAAGAACTGAATTTTCCAAAAGAAAAAGAATAAATAATGACATACTTTCAGCAATAAAAAGCAATGTAAAACAACAATATGAACTTTAAAAAGATTACACTAGGTGACTAGAAGCACTTGACGCTCTCCTCCACAAAGAACCAAAGCAGTGAGAGGATAATTATACTTCAAATAGAACATTTAAGAAAGAACACTGAATTTAGCAGCAAAATGACAGAATTCTTGAGGCAAGAAAGGGGAGGGAGGTAAGGTGCTCCAGCTGGGATTGGTTGAGAACCCAGGGAGAGGCTCCCCAGAGCAGGCAAAGGGTAAGTGGGAGATCACCACCGACCCACATTCCCAGGACAGACTGCTGCAATCCTGGCCATGGATGAATCTCTTGACCCTTACAGGCCCTGAGACCTTTGTAGGGACCTGTCTAGAGTTCATGTGACAGCGTTGCGCCAGAGAGGGGGCTCATGCACTCCCTGTGACCCAAGCAGCTGCAACATACTGCCATTTTGACAACTCAAACCTCACCAGACTCCATGTTGCCCTGGAGCCCAATGGCCCCTGCATCTCCACATCCCTGGAGGTCCACTGACATCCCCTCATGCCTACCCAGAGGCTGCAGTAGCACAACAGAGGCCTAAGCACTCTAGCCCACATTGTGCCCTATACTCTGGGGGTGGGGGATGGGGCAGGTGGTACAAGGCTGCTTCTAACACAAAGGGATCTGCAGTATTTGCTCCCCAGAATCTGAGAGCTACCTGCCTGAGACCACTGTCACTGACAGCAACCCCATCCCCTGCCCAAGCAGGAGGGCCATCACACATTTGCACATATCCTGGGGACAGGCTCTCCCTGCCCACCACCACCACTGCTGCTACCACCCAATTATGGCACCTGGGCCATGAGGATCACCCGGACCAAATGGTCCCCCTGGGTGCACATGCACATCACCAGGGGGCCCAGAACACCTATCACTGGCACCAAAACACAGCATCCAAAGGCCTTGGGATTGTACCACCCCAATTGGTAGGTGTGCAGTCTTCTTGAGAGCATGAGAATAGACCTTCCTAGGCTGCTGCCACCACCATTACCATTACTGACTGGCATGCACCAGCTGGGGGCCTGGGGCCTGACATGCCCAGCCCATCACAACCACCACTAACACAATTGCATACTACCTGGAACCTCCAGGGTTATTCCACCACCACTACTGTCATTATCCATGTCATGTGCACTGTGCCGGGGCTTAAGGACCCACCACCACCACTTCTGAAATCCAAGCAAGATGGCTCGATGCCTAAGAATTGGTCCATCTGGACTCACCAACATGTGTACTGCCTGGGGGTCCAAGGTCAGGCATGCCCAGACCACTGCTGCCATGACTAAGGCTGGAGAACCAGCCCACCTTGCATCTCTGCCCCCAGAAAACCCTCACCATGGCCTCCATTAACAAGCAGCCTATGCCATTGAGGAAGTTACAAATACTACTGATGTCACTTATAGCCAAATAAATCAAACAGAGAATACCCTACCTCATGCACCAATAATCAAAGCTAAAGTGCCCTCCCCACACAACCCCATACACACATCTACAGGAAAAAGTCTTCTACAAATAATTGGAAGAAACAACTGTTACCCCAAATGCACAGATATAACATAAGAACATAAGAAACATGAAAAAGCAAGGAAACATGACAACTGCAAAGGAATACAATAATTCTCCAGCAACAGAATCAACAAAAAAGAAATTAATGAAATGCCTGAACAAATTGTTCAAAACTATGATAGTAAATAACCTAAGTGAGATACAAAAGGACATTGATAAAAAAAAATACAAAGAAATCAGAAAAATAATTCAGGATATGAATGGAAAATTCACCAAAGAGATAGCGATCATAAAAAAAACAAAAAATCAAACAGCAATCCTGGAACTGAAGAATTCAGTAAATGAAATAAAAAATACAATCAAGAACTTCAACAATAGACTAGATAAAACAGAAGAAAGAATTTAAGAACTTGAAGAAAGGTCTTTTGAATTAAGCCAGGCACACAAAAATAAAAACAAAAGAATTAAGAAAGCTTACATGACATGTAGGATACCATAAGGCAACCAAATATATTAATTTTAGGCGTTCCAGAAGGTGAAAGGACAAAGGCATTAAAAAAAAAAAAAAACCATTTAACGAAATAACCGAAAATTTCCCAAGTCTAGCAAGAGATTTAGACATCCAGATGTGGAACTTCAGAAATCCTGAAATAGGTATAATTCAAAAAGTTCTTCTCCCTGGCACATTATAGCCAAACTGTCAAAATTTAAAGACAAAGAGAGAATTCAAAAAATAACAAGAGGAAAGCATCTACCCAAGCACAAGGGGATCCTAATAGCCTGACAATGGATTTGTCAGCAGAAACCTTACAGACCAGGAAAGAATGAAGTGATATATTCGCAGTACTGAAAGAAAAAAAACTGACAACTAAAATGCATACACAGCAAAGTTATCCTCCATAAATGGAGGACAAATGAAATCTTTCCTAGACAAGCAAAAACTGAGAATATTCATCACCACTGAACCAACCCTACAAAAAAATGCTTGAGGGAGTCCTATACTTTTAAGCAAAACAATGTTATCCACCATTGAAAACACCAAAAACATAAAACCCAAGGTTAGAGCAAACACACAAGGAAGAGAAAGGACTCACATGTTACTACTTCAAAAACCACCAAACCACAATTATGAACATTCAGAGAGAAGGAAATGAACAAAGGATATACAAAGCAACCAGATATCAATTAATAAAATTACAGGAATAAGCCTTCACCTATCAATAACCACCTTGAATGTAAATGGATTCAACTTTTAATTTAAAAGATATAGATGGGAATGAATGGATTGAAAAAACAATACCCATGTATATATTGCCTACAAGAAATTCATTTCATCTGTAAAGACATACAGACTGAAAATAAAGGGACAGAAAAAAACATTCTATGCAAACAGAAACCAAAGGCAATCAAGAGTAGCTATACTTACATCAGATAAAACATAATTCAAGTCAAAAAGAGTAAAAAGAGATAAAGATCATTATGTAATGACAAAGGTATCAATTCAGCAAGAGGATATAACAATTCTAAATATTTTTGCACCCAATACCAGAGCATACAGATATATAAAGTAAATATCATTAGATCCAAAAGGAGGGATAGACTCCAATACAATAATAGTTGGGGACTTCTGCACCCCACTCTCAGCATCAGACAGATCACCTAGGCAGAAAATTAACAAAGAAACATTGCATTTAAACTGCATTTTGGTCCAAATAGACCCAATAGACATTTAGAGAACATTTCATCCAACAGCTAGAGAATACACATTCTTTTCATCAGCACATGTAACATTCTCCAGGATAGATCTTATGTTAGAATACAAAACAAGTCTATGAACAAATCAAAATCATCTCAAGTATCTTCTCAGACCAAAATAGAATAAAATTATGAGTCAATAACAAGAGGTACTTTGGAAACTGTAAAAATCTATGGAAATTAAACAACATGCTCCTGAATAACCAGTGGGTCAATGAAAAAATTAATATGGAAATCAAAATATTTCTTGAGACAGATGAAAATGGAAATACAACATACCAAATCCTATGGGATATGGAAAAAGCAGTGCCAAGAGGGATGTTAACAGTAATAAATCTTTACATCGAAAAATTGGAAAGATTTCATGCTGACCACAGTGGCTCACACCTATAATCCCAACACCCTGGGAGGCCACAGTGGAAGGATTCTTGAGTTTAGGAGTCTGAGACCAACCTTAAAAAGAGAAAGACCTCATCTCTACTAAAAATAGAAAATGTTGTTGCAGATGCCTAAAGTCCCAGCTTTTCAGAAGGCTGAGACAGGAGGAACACTTGAGGAGGTTGCTCAAGTGGGTGCTATGGTGACACCATGGCACTTTAACCTGGGCAACAGAGTAAGATTCTGTCTTTAAAAAAAAAAAGGAAAGATTTCCAAAAAAACAACCTAATGATATATCACAAGAAATCAAAAAGCAAAAACAAACCAAATTCAAAATTAGGGGAAAGAAAGCAATAATCAAGACTCTAAAAAACAGACACTTAAAAAAAAAAACCAAAAGATCAAATGAAACAAAAAGTTGTTCTTTTGAAAATATAAATAAAATTGACAAACTGCTAGGTAGATGAACCAAGGAAAAAAACAGAAGACTCAAATAAACAAACTCAGAAATAGAAAAGGCGGCATTACAACTGATACCACAGAAATACAAAAGATCATTAGAGATTATTATTTATTATATGCTAACAAAGTGGAAAACCTATAGGAAACAGATAATTTCTGGGACACACACAATCTATGAAGATTGAATAAGAATGAAATAGAAAAACTGAACAAACCAGTAACAAGTAATGAGATTTAATCACTAATAAAAAGTCTCTTAACAAAGAAACACCCAGGAGCAGATGGCTTCACTGCTGAATTCTACCAAACTTACGAAGAACTAACATTGATTCTTTCTCGATAATTCAAAAAAAATTAAAGAAAAGGGAATCCATCCTAACTCATTCTTACAAGGTCAGAATTACTTACACTAAAACCAATGAACACTACAAAAAAAGAAAACTATGGGCCAATCAATATCCCTTGGGAATATAGATGCAAAAATCTTCAACACCAGCAAACCAAATCTGACAGCACATCAAAAAGATAATACACCATGATAAAGTGTGATTTGATTTATCTTTAGATGGTGAGAAGGGTTCAATATATGCAAATCAATAAGCATGATACATCATATTAACAAAATGAAAGGAAAAAAATATATATGATCATCTTAATAGATACAGAAAAGGCATTTGGAAACATTCAAATAAAAACTCTCAATTAACTTGACCTAGAAGGAATATACTTCAACATTATAAAAAGAATTTATGACAATATCCATATGCACAGTAATTAAACTAGACCTCTATCTTTCAATGAAAAAAATCAACTTAAAATGAAAGCCTTAAACATAAGATGTGAAACTATAAAACTACGTGAAGAAAACACAGGGACCCACTCTAGGACATTAGTCTAGATAAAGATTTTATGCCTAAGACCTCAAAAGCACAAGCAACAAAAACAAAAATAGATAAATGGGATTATATTAAACTAAAAAGCTTCAGCGTAACAAAAGAAATAATCAATAGAGTGAAGAGAAAACCTGTTGAATGGGAAGAAAGGTTTGTAAACCATTCATCCAGCATGGGACTAAGGATGTCCATAAAGTTCATGTGCAATTTAAATTAACTGTAAGAAAATCAAACAACCTACCAAATAATCTCATAAAAAAGTAGGCAAAGGACTTGTCTTCTCAAAAGAACACATACAGACAACCAAGAAGTATATGAAAAAATGGTCAACATCACTAATTATCAGAGAACGCAAATCAAAACTACAATGAGATACTACTTTATCCCATTTAGAACAGCTTTTACCCCAAAGACAACATGCTGGAGAGGATGTGGAGAAAAGCTAACACTCATGAATAGTTGGTGGAATGTAAATTAGTACAACCAGTATGGAAAACAGTACAAAGAGTGCTCAAAAAACTAAAAATAGAACTACCACAACATCCAGCAAATCCAGCTACTGAGTATTCAAAGGAAAAGTAGTTAGTCTATCAACGGGATATCTCCACCCTGTTTATTACAGCACTATTCACAAAGTCAAGATACGGAATCAATCTAAGTACCCATCGATGAAAAAATGGATAAAGAGAACTTGGTATATATACACAAAGACATTTTTATGTGGCCATAGAAAAGAATGAAATCTTGTCATTTGCAGCAACATGGATGAAAGTGAAAGTCCTTATACAAAAAGAAGTAAGCCAGGTGCAGAAAGTCAATATCACATGTTTTCACTCATCTGTGGAAGCTAAAGATGTTAATCTCACAAAAGTAAAAAGTAGAAAGATGATAATCAAAGGCCGGGAAGGGAGGCTCAGGGGGAGACGAAGATAGGCTGGTCACTGGGTAAGTTCTAATATTTGACAGCAGAGTAGGGTCACCATAGTTAACAGCAATGTACTGTATATTTCAAAATAGCTGGAAAAGATTACTTGAAATGTTCCCAACACATAGAAACAATAAATGCTTGAGGTAATGGATACCCCCAAATACCCTGACTTGATCATTACACATTCTATGCATGTAACAATGTACCCCATGTACACCCTGAATGTGTACAAATATTATGTATCAATAAAGAAACATTACATTGAGCAAAATAAGCCAGATATTTTATGATTTCACTTACAGGAAGTTCAGAACAGACAAAAATCTACGGTGACAGAAATCAGAAGAGTGATTGTCTATTTGGGATGGGGAGGGAGGAGGCTGACTAGAAGGAGGCATGAGATTTTTTGAGTTATAAAAAATGCCCTCATGGCTCGGCGCCTGTGGCTCAACGGGCTAAGGCGCCAGCCATGTACACCTGAGTTGACAGGTTCGAATCCAGCCCAGGCCTGCCAAACAACAATGATGGCTGCAACCAAAAAAAAGCTGGGCATTGTGGCGGGCGCCTGTAGTCCCAGGTACTTGAGAGGTGGAGGCAAGAGACTCGCTTGAGCCCAGGAATTGGAGATTGCTCTGAGCTGTGATGCCACAGCACTCTACCAAGGGTGACAGCTTGAGGCTCTGTTTAAAAAAAAAAAAAAAAGAAAGAAAGTATTAGCAATAGATTAGATCATACAGAAGAAAGAATCTCAGAGGTAGAGGATATAGCTCTTGAGATAACTCAGATAGTTAAAGGGGCAGAAAAGAAAAGAGAGAAAGCAGAATGTTCACTGACAGAATTATGGGACTTTATGAAGCATTCAAACACAAGTTATAGGTATCCCAGAAGGGGAAGAAGAATGCCCCAGAGGAATGAAAGCCATTGTAGAGAATATTATAAATGAAAATTTCTCAAATATCACCAAAGATTCTGACACACTCCTTTCAGAAAGTTATCAGACCTCTGGTCACCTCATCTTAACCGAGCTTCTCCAAGACATATTGTGATGAACCTGTCTAAAGTCAAAACAAAAGAAAAGATTTTGCAAGCTGCCAGGAGTAAATGCCAATTGACCTACAGGGGCAAATCCAGCAAGGTGACCATGGACTTCTCTAATGAAACTTTTCAAGCCAGAAGACAATGGTCATCTACCTTTAATCTACTTAAACAGAACAATTTCCAGCCCAGAATTCTATATCCTGCTAAGCTAAGCTTTAAAATTTATGGAGAAATCAAATCTTTTACTGATATGCAAACATTGAGGAAATTTGCCACAATAAGACCAGCTTTATAGGAAATTCTTTAACCTGTTCTACACACTGACCATCGCAATGGATCAATAGCAAAGTAGCACCTAGAAATTTAAGGACAGAACCTAGCTTCAACAATGATGCAAAAGACAAAACTAAGGAATGGACTTTCACAAAATAAGATAAATAGAACACTACCACACTTATGAATTACCTCAATAAATGTGAATGACTTGAATTCCCCACTGAAGAGGCATAGATTGGCTGATTGGATTAAAAACACAAGCCATCTATTTTCTGTCTGCAGGAAACACACCTCACATCAAAAGACAAATTAAAACTCAGAGTTAAGGGTTGGAAGTCGATTTTTCAGGCAAATGGAATCCAGAAGAAAACAGGTATTACAATCTTATTTTCAGATTCATGTGGATTGAAAGCAACTAATGTCAAAAAAGACAAAGACAGTCACT
>CAUYON010023542.1:0-40121 GCA_963573935.1 Arctocebus calabarensis
GAAGGAAGTATGGAGAACTCTCAAAGAACTCAAGCTAGACCTCCCATTTGATCCTGCAATCCATTACTAGGCATCTACCTAGAAGGGAAAAAATCCTTTTATCACAAGGACACTTGCACTAGAATGTTTATTGCAGCTCAATTTACTATCACCAAAATGTAGAAACAGCCTAAATGCTCCCCAACCCAGGAATTGGTTAACAAGCTATGGTATATGCACACCATGGATATTCCATTATTCAGCCATTAAAAACATGGAGACTTTACATCCTTTGATTAACCTGGGTGGAAGTGGAGCACATTATTCTTAGTAAAGCATCACAAGAATGGAGAAGCATGAATCCTATATATGCCATTGTGATATGAGGACAATTAATGGTAATTAATGACATGGGGGGAGAGCAGAGAGAGAAGGGGGCGTGGAGGAAAGGAAGAGCAGGGAGAGGGTGGGGTCTCGATGCGTGATACACCTTTTGGGGGCAAGGCACAATTGTTAAGAGGGACTTTACCTAACAAATGCAAACAGTGTAACCTGGTTTCTTATACCCTCAATGAATCCCCAACAATAAAAAAAAAAAAAATTGCTACAGAAGTATTACCAGGAAAAGGGTCTCCTCAACCTATGTTGATTTCTTAGTTTCTATGGACCAAATGTGAATTATACTTATTTGACATTACTATAAAGTCAACTTAAATGTGAATATCCTTTGAATATTTGGCGTCTTAAAATTATTGTAATTTCTATCTATGCTGTTTTTGATAAAGATTGGATAAAATATTTCTTGTTTTGTTCAGGAATTTTTGAATTTTTATATTCTTGTTAGGAATGTGTAATTCTGCTCTCAAGGCACACTGTATTAATATGGCATACTGATACAGTAAAAGATGCTTTTGGATTAAGTTTTCTTTGAAAACTGGTGATAAGAAAGGTATAAATCAAGGAAGTATTTTCCATAGAAACAGCCTAATTTAAAAGAAAGTAGAATCCTGCAATAGAAAAAGGACATTATTAAAAAAATTGGTAGGATTCTAATAAGGTTTGTGTATTGTGAATAGTATGGTGCCAATGATAAGTCCTAGTTTTGATCATTATTCTGTGGTTATGTAAAGTATTTATTAAAGTTAGGAAAAACAAAGTGAGACAAACATGGAAATTTATACTTTCTTTGAAACTTTTCTGTAAATATAAATTTAGTTAAAAATAAAGTTTTGAAAAAGTAGGAAAACATGTCATTTATACATGATTTCCCAGTGGGGAACAAGTGGATCACCTGTCAGCCCAACACTATGCCAGGATTTTATGTTAACTGATTTAATCTTTATGGTAACTGTGAATTAGGTGTTACAGGCTCAGAGAGATTCATTTGCCTAAGGTCCCACAGTTGTTAAATGAAGGAGTCAAGGTTTGACTGAGCTCCACTTCTTAACAGCCGTGTTCTTGTCTTTGTGTTATAAGCTGATATAAAGCCTTAGTTGATTCAAATATCGGGCTCCACAGTGTCTTACTTTCTGCCCCTGTAATAAATACATATCAAAAACAAAATCTTGAAATATACATATACATGTATGCTCATAAACAATTTGTGATATTAAAATTCTTTCAAAAAGAGAGTTGAAATACTGTTATAAAACAGCATTAAATATAGCAAAATACTACAGCAGACCTTCAACTGTGATTTGATAGCAAATAAACAATCCTAGGTCACGTCTTTAAATTAACAGAGGAGTCACAAGTTCTGTTTCAGCCATTTAGGAGTTCAGACTACTTTCCTTTAGTTTTGTGATTTGACCTCATGAGCTTTCCTACGAAGAAGATCAGAGCTCACTTTACGCACATTGACTTTTGTTAAAAGGCTGCTAGCCATTTTTCTCTTTAAAGAAAAAGATATATGTGGTAACATTTCTTGAGCTCATAATGGGTAGCAGGTACTTTTCCCGTTGTCAAAGGCTCCTGTGACGTGCATTCACTTTGGGGAAGTGAATACACCAACTGTATACTGTGTCCGCGATGAGTGTGCTGATATAAAAGAGCAAAGAAATGAGGACCAGGGGCCGCGCAGCACAAGGGATTGCAGGTTTACATGTGATGTCCAGAGAGGGCTTGCTGGGGAGAGAACACTTCAGAGAAGGCCTGGAGGAGATAACTGAGCAAGCTGTGCAGCCATCTGTGGAAGGTCTCTGGACAGGAGCGGGAAGGGCAAAGGTCCTGAGGTGACACGGAGTGAACGTGTTGTCCCCGTGGGGAGCAGGGGAGCCACTGCAGCTGCATGGACTGAATGAAGGGGCAGTGACCCCAAGTGCTAATGGGTTTTGTTGAAGGGTGATGGTGGTGAACAGGTCAGAATAGGGACTTGTGAGCCTTTTAAGGACTTTGAGCTTTATTCTGAATCAATGGAAGCTGCTAAGGGAATTTGAACTGAACATCCTGGCTCCCATTTTAATGGTCATATTCTGACTGCTGTGAGTGTGGACTGTGGGGCAAAGGTGGACACAGATCATTTCTCAGAAAGTGGCCATCATATTGAATTGGGCATTTTTCTAGGCTTTATTTCTGCGGGAAATGGTGCACTACTTTAGCTCTATCCAATGGCAGGTGACTTGGAGGCCTCAGCGTGTGCTAATGGTGCCATGTGGCCTTGTCTTGCTGTCTGTTATAGGCCTTCAATCAAGCAGGAGCAGGGCCGTACAGTGAGCTTGTCCTTTGCCAGACGCCAGCATCTGCCCCTGACCCCGTCTCTGCGCTCTGTGTCTTGGAGGAGGACCCCCTGGGTGCCCATCCTGATTCACCTTCTGTGTGCCTTGTGCTGACCTGGGTAGCGCCACGCAGCAATGGATCTGAAATCCTCGCTTACAACATTGATCTTGGAGACATAAACGTTACCGTGGGCAATACCACCACTCATGTTGTAAGAGATCTCCTTCCAGAAACCACCTACAGGTGAGTGCAAAGAAGCAGAAATAAAGCTGGATTGACACAGTGGCAAAAGTAAACCTCCAGGGGAATTGACAAGTAGCAACTGGCAAGTATCAGTTCCAGCTGCTTCTAGGAGACCAGATGTCCAGAGCATTGTTTCAACTTGGTCCCTTAGGCCAGAGACTATGGAAAAAACTCCTTTGTTCAGGCACTCTCAGGAAGGTTTTGTGTCCACTCTGACCCTCACCATCTTTACCCTAGAGTGGACTTAGAACCTCGATTCAGAACTCTGGACGTTCAGGTTGGAAAATATAAAAGGGCTTCAGGGGCAAGGTGGTGTCCTGGGACGTGGCTTCTTCCGATGAGCCTACCTGAGGGATGGCTGAAATGATTATAGAAGAACCGTCTTGTGAAAGGGTACCTTGACATCGTGTAATCAAGGGACTTTTAAATACAATCTAAAACTCAAGGGCTCAAATGTAGGGAAAGATGTTGAGAATCTTTGTGTAATAAGGGTATGCTTGAATGTTTAGTAAGGAAATGCTAGTTATGTTTGATATTTTCAGAAAGATCTTCTATATAAGTGTGATTTTAAAACATACGAGAAAATAACTGAAAGGATAATTCTGTTATGGAGAAGATGAAATGGTTTTATATAGTTAATATAGCAACTATGGAAAGATGATCTTATGTTTGGATAGTAAAAACCTCAAGACTCTATTTCAAAATATTTAAAGATGTAACATAGATAATTAATTCAGTTTGGTATTTTTTTTTCAGAGTCTTCCTCTGATACCCC
Source organism: Arctocebus calabarensis (assembly GCA_963573935.1). NCBI lineage: Eukaryota > Metazoa > Chordata > Mammalia > Primates > Lorisidae > Arctocebus > Arctocebus calabarensis. The sequence goes on from CAUYON010023542.1 coordinate 3,713, forward strand.
AGCTAGAGTACCCTTGTGTCATAGTAGTTCACTGCAACCTCAAACTCACAGGCCAAGCATCCTCCTGTCTCCGCCTCCCGAGTAGCTACTATAGGTGCCTGCCACAACTCCCAGCTAGTTTTTTTCTATTAATATTTTTTCATAGCGATGGGGTCTCACTCTTGCTCAGGCTGGTCTCAAACTCCTGAGCTCAAGTGATTCTCTTGCCTCTGTCTCCCTGAGTGCTAAGATTACCAGTGTCAGCCACCGTACCTGGCCTTAATTCAATATTGGTATACCAGAGCTAATGTGAAAAGAAAGTCACATTGGGAGGATGTCACCTCCTCATCCTGTAGGGTGGGTTGTAAGATACCATTTTAGACAGGCTGCATGGAATTAAGTAGCTGAAGACACATATTTTGGCCCTTGTCACATAGTCATTTGAACTTGGCCAAAAAAAAGTTGGCCAGAGTCTTAAATTGGGCATTTCATATTTAAAGTATTAAAAGAATATAGATTTAAGACCAATCTTTGTAAAGCATTAGTAATTTAGTCCTATAGTACACAAGTGGGCACTATAATACATAGTAGAACTCTAGTCAACCCACAGTCTTGAAACAAGCACAATTGCAGTAATTATGGTGAAAGACAAAATGGGTATTTCAGGGAGCTAAGGCCATAATTTTGGTTCTATCAACTTTTACTTCACCGTTTACGTTGAAAATATAAGTGAACAGATCATGATGTTCTAATCTAAATAAAAAATGTAGAATGGGGCAGTACCTGTGGCTCAAAGGAGTAGGGCCCCAGCCCCATATGCCAGAGGTGATGGGTTCAAACCCAGCCCTGGCCAAAAACTGCAAAAAAAAAAAGTGAGGAAAAATGTAGAATGAAACATTTTAAGCAGGTCTTGAGCATAGATAAAGGACTTATTTCTGTTGACTTTTTTTTGTTTAACCCATAGCTCTTACACACAGTTCTCAGAGTCCACCCTTCCTGTGTCACCAGGCCTGGCTGTGCACCTCTCCAGTAATCCTGCTGCTGCAGCATGAGTCCCATCAGGGTCTCCATTGCTCCACTGCTGTCCGGGACCCGTCAGGGTCTCCATTGCTCTATTGGTGTCGGGACCCGTCGGGGTCTCCATTGGTCCATTGGTGTCCGGGGCCCATCAGGGTCTTCATTGCTCTATTGGTGTTGGGGCCCGTAAGGGGTCTCCATTGCTGCATTGGTGTCCGGGACCCATCGGGGTCTCCATTGCTCCATTGGTGTCTGGGGCCCATCAGGGTCTCCATTGCTCCACTGCTGTCCGGGACCCGTTGGGGTCTCCATTGCTCTATTGGTGTCGGGGCCCATCGGGGGTCTCCATTGCTCCATTGGTGTCTGGGGCCCGTCGGGGGAGGGGTCTCCATTGCTCCATTGGTGTTCGGGGCCCGTCGGGGGGTTCCCCCTTGCTCCACTGGTGAAATACAAAGAACCATCCATTAGTTTGCTCATCACCCTATAGAAACTTCACTGGAATTAAAAATTTATTTTTAAGAGCATTACTTTCAGGTTTATAATAGAGTTTGAAATTGAATTTGTATGTTGGTTTGAAGGGAAAAAATATTATTCAAAATGAACACTGACTTTCTTTTGCGTGCTTCTAGCCAGGTAGAGTCGTAGACATGCCAGCCGAAAGATGGGCCAGTCACTGGTGCCGCCCCTTCCCAAGGTCTGGGGTGACCATGTTCAGTGACATACGGTGAGTGATGGCCCATTGCCACTCACCAGGCAGTTCATCCCTTTCTGAATAATTGCTTTTACAGTATTTCTGTTATACTTCGTCAAAACCTGTCTGTATCTAAACTCAGTTCAGTCGACCCTAGGACATCCTTGACAGTAATGGTTCTGAAAGTGTGTTCCCTGGACCAGCAGCATTAGCATCCCTGGGAACTTGTTAAAATGCAAATTATCAGGTCCCAGACCTGCTTATCAGAAATTCTAAGGGATTTCTAGGCCTAGCTCTCTGTGCTTCAATTAGTCTTCTAGGAGATTCTAATGAATGTTACCCTTTGAAAACCTCTGCCTTCAGGCAGTGATTCATAAATATCAATGTAGGTATATATGAGAGTTGCCTGGGGAGCCTTTAAAATGCAAAATCCTATAAATTAAGTCCTAGAGAGGGCCTAACCATTATCTTATAGCATCAGCTGTCTCTTCTTTAACTGTCCTCACCGTCATTCAAATGGTTCTCACTCTTGGGACAATGTCCTCCTCTTGGGACAATTTCTGTTTCTTTATGGCCTCTCTGAGGTGTGGTGCCCAGACCTCCAAGTATGGTCTGGCTGGTGGCTCAGAGCACAGCAAGACCATCTCCTTCTCTGTTTTTCATACTGAGCAACATTTTTGACAGCCTTATTATATGTCTGACTCATACCGAGCTGGCAGACTGTGAAAACTTTAAGTGGATTTGTTTGTTATGCTCATTTATCCTCTTCTTGCTTAGTAAAAAAGGAGATGACTGTGTAAGTTGAGCACCATGACAGGCGGACAAGCAATGCAGCATAGGTCACTGTCATGGTGAAGAGCCAGGCTTTCCCTGGGGGTGGTCTCTACTGTCATGGCGAGGGGCCAGGCTTTCCCAGAGGACGGTCTCTACTGTCATGGCAAGGGGCCAGGCTTACCCAGGGGACGGTCTCTACTGTCGTGGTGAGGGGCCAGGCTTTCCCAGGGGACGGTCTCTACTGTCGTGGCGAGGGGCCAGGCTTTCCCAGGGGACGGTCTCTACTGTCGTGGCGAGGGGCCAGGCTTTCCCAGGGGAAGGTCTCTTGTTCTCACAGGCTGGGGGCAGGCTTGAGTTCAGTCTGGGGCCCTCGCATGCTGCCTTTGTGACCTTTGCAAAGTCATTTAAGCTCTCTGAGTCTCAAAGTCGGGATCTGTGAATCTGGAATAATTTTCACTACCTAACAGGGTTGTTGTATGTTTTAAACAAGAATTCAGGAGCCTAATAAGGGGCCTGACACATAATAAATAAATTATCAAAAAAAGCAAATTTTCTGTTAATATTTGATAGGGAAGAAGTCAGCTGGAAAACTGATTGTGACCAGATTATGGGTCAATTTATCTGCAGAAACCTGGTATTATTCTTGATAGGTTTGTCCCCTTCAAAAGGGGCATGATGAAAGCAGGTGTGAGTGCCTGGGGGCAGAATGGTGGCATTGGTACCGGCGCTGTTGGGAAAGGAGCTCGGGACACCCCTCAGGAACCCAACTCTGCATAACTTTACTCTGATAATTCTTTTTATTCCCAAAAGAGATTTTCTGTGTTTAAGCTATAATGTCATACTTGTTCAGAAATTGTCCGATGATTATTCTCTTCTTTCATATTTTTTTTTCTTACTTAGATGACTAATTAGACAATAGTCTGGACTTGGGGTAGAAGTGTTATAAAAAGCCCATCTTTTGCTTTTTAGGCCTTTTTCACCTTAACCCTTCACCTAGGGGTTCCATCCTCAATCTTCCCCCACTGTATCCTGAGTGCTGGAGCAGCTTACTGACCAGGAAGGCATCTGCCTGGTTAAGGCTGGTTTGTTTTGAAAGTCGTTCTTCCTTCACCGTATTTCTTGTTGGAAATGGATTGTGTAGATGCACTGTAGAAGGCTGTGATCAAAAGTGGGAATGTGTTTGGGATCTAGACTTAGACATTTTAATAGGAGATTTTTAATCAAAATTCATAAAGAATATGCTTCTTGATTCATTTAATCAATATTATTAGAATACTGATAGGTATTGCAGCCTGCTGGAGACGAGTGGATTTCTCACATCAGCCTGGCCAAGCTCACATTTGCTTGGAGTTACATGGCTTCCCTAAATTGGAAATAAAAATTCCATTTATCAATTTGAAGAGCTTAAGATTTCTTAACTGACATAGTGTAAATTAAAAGACAAAACAAAACAAAAAGATCTATAGATCTTATCTAAATTTCTGTATTTCAAGATTAACATGTTACTTCAGCTAAAGAGAAAACTCAAATTTAGGTTTGTGACAGACTTTAATTAAATTTGACAAAATATGAAACCAAACTTTTATGTTCCGAGGTCGATTCTTGGTATTGTTCATCAGGTCAATGTTTGTTGATCATCAGTCCCATGTCACCTCTCAGTAGAATTAGAAAATTTTCACACATGTTTTTTACCCCAGGACAGAAGAAGTGCACTAGCCAACCACAGCTCAAAACCTGGGCAGCAGGATGCCCCTCGTGGGGCCGTCTGCCCTCCGACCCCCAGCCCTGTGTCCCCCTTCTTGGGCCCGTCTGCCCTCCGGCCCCCAACCCTGTGTCCCCCTCGTGGGCCCATCTGCCCTCCGGCCCCCAGCCCTGTGTCCCTCTCGTGGGCCCGTCTGCCCTCCGGCCTCTAGCCCTGTTTCCCCCTCATGGGCCCGTCTGCCCTCTGGCCTCCAGCCGTGTTTCCCCCTCATGGGCCCATCTGCCCTCCGGCCTCCAGCCCTGTTTTCCCCTCGTGGGCCCATCTGCCCTCTGGCCCCCAGCCCTGTTTCCCCCTTCTTGGGCCCATCTGCCCTCCTGCCCCCAGTCCTGTGTCCCCCTCATGGGCCCATCTGCCCTCTGGCCCCCTGGCCCCCAGCCCTGTTTCCCACTGTGGGCCCGTCTGCTCTCCAGCCCCCAGCTGTTTCCCTCTCGTGGACCTATCTGCTTGCCAGTCCCCACCTCTGCTTCCCCCTCGTGGGCCTGTCTGCTGCCAGCCCCCAGCTCTGTTTCCATAGTGACCACTGCTTTGTCATTAGAGCTAATCAGCTGCACAGATAAACTTGTGTCATGTGCTTTTACTGAAGCAAAATGTGTTTTGTGAAATGTTGCTTTCAGGGCCAATGCTGAAAAAGTGTGAGTAAAGTATATAGTTGTTGACTTTTCTAAATTAGCAAAACACAGTTGTTGACCTGAAAGTGTAGTTTGAATTAAAATTATTTTAGGATTGGATTTGTAGCCACATTTAGCCCAAGTTAGGATAGTATGGGGTGTGAGGACTTAAAGGCCTTTGTGTTTAGTTTCTTTGTCTCTTACTTATTTGGTGGGATTTTTCCCCTTCCTCCCCCCAACCCTTGCTGGTACTTTTAGAAAATTATGTTGAGTAGAAGTGAGAACAGAATAGATACCCTTCCCTTGCTCCAGTTCTTAAAGGTACAGCTTTCATCTTTCCCATTGGTGTGGTGTCATCTGTCCGTGTTTCTGAAGATGCCCCTAAGTTGAGGACGTTCCCCTTTTTTCTTGGTTTCCTGAGGATTTTTATCAGAAGCAGATTTGGGATTTTGTCTGACGCTTTTTCTGCATCAGCTGATACGAACACGTGCTTTGCCTTCTTCTGATTGTCAACAGGTTGGATTCCCTTCATGGCTGGGGCACCTGTGTACCTGTGTTCCTCAGGAAACTGGTGGCCTTCCAGGTCCTTAAGTGCTGCCTTTAAACTGAACCCAAAATTTACATAACAAATCCTTTTATTAAAAGGCGTGTAGCAGAGAGACACTAAGCTTTTCTTGCCTCCTTGGGTGCTTAGAACAGAATGGTCTTGAAATCAGAAGGCCACTGCTTCCCCCTAACCTGTAGGACTGGGGAATGGGAAAATGTAGAAAGGGGGGGGATGCAAAATGAAGCAAGGGGGCCAGGTAAGGTGGCTCACCCCTATAATCCTAGCACTTTGGGAGGCTGAGGCAGGAAGATTGCTTGGGGCTAGGAGTTGGCAACCAGCCTGAGCAAAATAGTGAGACTTCCTCTCTACATAAAATAGAAAAATCAGCCAAGTGTGGTAGAAACCTGTAGTCCCAGCTACTCAGGAGGCTGAGGCAGGAGGATCAGTTGAGCCCAGAGTTCAAGGTTTCAGGGAGCTGTGTTGAGGTCACTGCACTGTAGCCCAGGCAACAGAGGAAGTCCCTATTGGCAGGTGGGGGGCAGGAAAGTGGAATAGGGTATTTTCCCTACTCCACACACCGTCGGAGCCCCTCGCCCACCCCCACCCCCCACTTCAAGCCAGGCTTTTCCTGGAGTTCTGTTTGTTTACATGTCCAATCCTGGATTCAGGTTGCTGTGAGTCCAGGGTGGAAGATGGAGGGAGAGTGATGAGCTCATTTCTGGTTTGGTGACGATAATCAGTTTGGTACTTCTCCAAATCTGTTAGCTACTGTTTACTTTTCATAATCTTAAAATACTACTCCACTTATTTGGTCCCTATCTAATAGCTACCTACAAGTCAGTAGGGGAAACAGGGTCAAGTGTTCTTACCAAGTCTCACCTGAAATTAGCTGTTCTTTTTTCTTTCTTTCTTTCTTTTTTTTTTTCCTGAGGCAGAGTCTTACTTTGTCACCCTGGGTAGAAGGCTGCAGTGTCACAGCAACCTCAAACTCTTGGGCTCAAGATATCCTCCTGCCTTAGCCTCCCAAGTAGCTGGGATACAGCACCTGCCACAACGTCGGGCTATTTTTAGAGACAGGGTCTCACTCTGGCTCAGGCTGGTGTAGTTTTCTTTTTTAACAATCTACAGGCATATTATTCAGTTGACTTCCTGACTGGTAAATCTTTACAGTTGAAGGATTTAAGCTAATTTGAGGTCAGATGATAAATTTAGGTATTGTGATACTTAATATTTTCTATATACATAGAAGCAGTAACTGCTATAAGTATGTAATTCCAAATTATAAGAATATTTTAAACTGATAAACTAATGCTAAGAATTTAGCTCTTTGGCCATTTTTTTTGTTATAATGTTACTTTGAAATTGTGTTTGAAATTTTAAGTATAAACAGTAGGAATGTGCAGTAGGAAGCCTATGTGCCCAGCAGGTGTCTGGTGTGGTGGAAGTTTCTCCTGGAGGCTGGGATGGGTCCTAGAATCAGAGCAGATGTGGACCTGGGAGTGTCTTGGAAAGGTGAAGCTGTGGCACATGTAATGTTAGTTAAGAAAACAGAATATTAGAAAATGGTCACATTGTGCAGAAGAAAAGGAGGAGAGTGAGCTGCTTAGAGAAGCAGAGAGTGTGTGGCCTTGCAGCACCTGGGGCCCAGTGGTGGTGGGGCAGTGGCACCACAGTGCAGTGTGATGGAGAACCTTAGAGAACTGTTTCAATCTCAGCTAGTGAGGAGATACCGGAAGAAAGCGGTAGGAATACCATTCCCACTGAATATACAAAATACTAACGTCTATACACGTTTTAACTCTATTTGATTTTAACTTCCTGGACTGTAGCTGTCTTGCACCTGGTAAATGTCTGGTTAGGACTTCCTCTGTTCTGACTGACCGCTGTGACCAGCAGTGTCCAGGCCCCACTCTGGGTTAGGACTTGCGGAGGTGGCCGGTGAAGTTAGCAGAGGCCCAAATGTCCTGTTTAAGTTGTTGTACTTTGTTTTTGTCTTTAATGGAGACTGATTTTTTTTTCCTATTTAATTTACTCTTTATAGCTTATCTACGTTTAAAACGAACTTTGAGGTAGCTTATGCATAACTAGGGCAAAATATAAAAGTGTGTCTTTAGGGTGTCTTCCCTCAGACAACAAACATTTTTTTTTTAATTAAAGAACTAAAAGGATCAGGTGTGGGGGCTCAAACCTATACTCCTAACACTCGGAGGCAGAGGCAGGTATATCACAGGAGATCAGGTGTTCAGACAAACCAGAATGAGAGCAAGACCCTGTCTTTTCCAAAAATGGAGAAAGTAAGCCAAGCCAGTTGGTGTGAGGTACAGCTACTCAGGAGTGAAGCAGGAGGGTCACTTGAGCCCTGGAGTTTCAGCTGTGACACCACTGCCTTTTATTCTGGGTGATAGACTAAAACCCTGTCCCCCAAAGATAAAAAACTAAAATAACCCAAGAAACTAAGAGATATCTTACTAATGTACTTTTTTTGCTATTTTTTGGAAGGGAGAGTAGAATCTGTCCTTTGAGCTACCCAATGCTATTTGTCTTGAGTTACTTTAACTTGTTTTTCTTTATTCTACAATATTGCTTTGGGGGCAAATAATAAGTACTCCATTCAGTATTTATTTTAAACGAAGAATTGCTGCTTCTTAAACTTGCATTGTCTTTTTTTTCTCTAGGATCAGAATTCAGGCTGTAAATGAAATTGGAGCTGGACCATTTAGTCAGTTCATTAAAGCAAAAACTCGGCCATTACCCCCCTTGCCTCCTAGGCTAGAATGTGCGGCAACCGGTCCTCAGAGCCTGAAGCTAAAGTGGGGCGACAATAACTCCAAGACTCAGGCTGCAGACGCCATGGTGTACACCCTGCAGCTGGAGGACAAGAACAAGAGGTGGGTGCTAGGCTACGCCTGCTTGTGGGGTGAAGCCTTCCCTGCTCATTGTCTCCTTCTCATTCCTAATCACTTGCTCTAAAATGCTCTTCCTTCTTGTTGAAATACTTCCCATGTGTCTGAGTGTGGCATTTTATGACACCAAATTGTATGCTCTATTCTCTGTTTGGAATTTCTAAACATTCTAAAGATCCTGATTTTCCTATATGTAGTAATAGTTTTTCCCCCCCCTTCTATAAAGCCAGATAATGGAGAGAAATTATCTAAAAAGAAAATTGTCTAATGCAAGCCCCACTGTTTAATATCTTTATGTCAGTCCTGCATACAGAGGGAAACAAGAGATGCTGGCTCTTTAAATATTCAGTGACCACCAGGACAAACCTGTTTACCAATCTGAAATGGCTGTGGGTGACGCGCTGCTGGGGTTGCACTCTGTAACTATGGGCAGTGCAATATCAAATTAACCCGAGTAAATAGGAGATTCTTTATAAGACTCCGTGCCCAGGAAACACTCTTGGCTGTAAAAATCAAATCCAGCCTTTCACATAGTATTTGTTTAATCTAACTTCATTTCCTCTGAAAATGGCTGATCAGAAGACAGGCAGCCAAACTGTATTTAGAAATAATCAGATGCCAAGCAAAAGTTAATGGTGATAGAACATCCTGTTACCGGGAGTCCTAATCGGAGAATCGGGCACAGGGGCTGGGAGATGACCATGAACCGAGATAGCCGTCTCAACTCCCTGCATTTCCCTGCCCACTTCCTTGCAGCCTTCCAGGCCTCCTCCCTCTTACCTTCCCTGCCCCTTACTCAAGCACAAAGCCAGTTACCCGGGAACGCTCTCTGTCATTTCTTTTGTGCTCTGTAGTATTCTGTTCCTTTACCAGACTCCTTACTCAGAACCACACCTGCACCCCCACCCTGTAGTAGAACACCTGGATTGGTTTTGGTGCAGTGAAGACCTGTGGGCAGTGGAGACCAAGGTCAGGCAAAACACAGGCCTGGCCCCAGAAACACAGTAACAACTCGCAAGTGGACCAGGAGCATTAGTACAATGGAAGAAAAGTGCTCTGGAGTTTGGAAGGTGGCAGAGACCATCTGGTTGCAAAGATTAGGAAAGCTTTTTGAAGGCAGTGACATTGAACTGGACTTCAGAGGCCCTAGCAAACCTGATAGGTTGATAGCAGAAGAACAAAAAGTGTCCTTTTGGAAATTAGTCCAAGGGTAGAAAACACAGAGAAAGTAAGGCTCCTCTTTTAGCTGCATTAGAGATTAAATTCAGACACACCCCGGACCATTCATCTTCCTGGGCTCATTATTTGTATTTTTATAGTCTCCATCATTTTACTGTCCGAGAACTGCTCATTCAAAAAGGAGAGGTGAGAACAGGAACTGTGATCTAGAGGAAATCACAGACAACCAAGTAGGGGAAGTTCACTACTTAGCCTTTTTGTTTTTTCAGGCTCCTGTTTTCCGTTGGTGGTAGAGAGAACCTTTCTTAGAGAGTATCTTGTTGTACTATTTTAGAAAAAAGCGAAGCATAGTAAAGTTGTTGGAGCCGACTCAGGACTGCCTCTCCTGTGTTTGCAGAGCTGTGGGGAGTGACCGCCCTGCCCCGAGGCAGACTCCCCCATCCTGCTTCAGTCCTGTGCTGTGGGAAGACCACCTTCCCATGGGGGCACCTGTACCGAGGCACACTCTGACCCAGCATTGATAGATGTCTCACAGAGGCTGGGCCCAGAACAAAAACTCCACGAGCACTTTTCCAATTGAGTGTTCTGTTCTGAGACATTTAAATGTGGCAGACAGAAAGCAGTACAGAATCTAATCAATACGCGCTTTCCCGCCAAAACAAAAATAGAGGTTCTTCTTAGTTAATCAAATAAATAACTTGCCTTAATTTTATGAGCTAGAGTCCAAAAATTTATCTTTTTTAAATTAGATCTGTCAGTGCTCTCATAAAGTTATTAAAGTGATGGAATATAGAACATAATGAATTCTTGTTCTATTTGTGGAATAATTTTCCCAGGATTTAATAGAATGAAAACAACTCAATTTCAGTTTGAAGCTGACCTTTCTTGGTGTCCCAAAAGTGAACTGTTGCAGCGAGTAGACTCTGTCTAAGCCTTAGACTTGTGTCTCAGCCTGGCCTCTCTGCTCAAAAGGTGCAGTGTCACCTTCCCAAGTGGCTGCTCCGTTTCGTTGAACTTGTTACTAAAGGAGTTTCTTGTGGGTCTTGGGGAAAGTACACATATTCTTTCACATGTGCATTAATGTCATTAGCCACCCAAAAGTTCTTTTTATGAATGTGGATAAAAACGTGTATATCCTGTTTGTGGCCAAGGTGAGAGCCACAGATAGAAGATAGAAAGTATCGAGGGAGAATGGAAGAACAGCATCTAAGACAGACTTGACATTAAACCAACACAGAAGGCTTCTTAGAGAATGTGGGTGAGCAAAAAGGATCTTGATCTGGTAACCTTAGTCCTGCAAAAGCCTTAGAATGGAGACTAGTGACAGGGCTCAGGACTGGATGGAAATTGTGGATAAAGTCTCCAAAGCACACAATAGTGCCCTGAAGTCGCTAGCTCTTTCTATTTTGGTGTTTTTAGACCTGGACTTCTTTTTTTTTTTTTTTTTTGGTGTTTTAATTTGTGCCATTTCCTGTAAATAGAAGGAATGCCAAACCCCTCTTGCCCAAACCCTTGCCTCAAGGTAAATGGAGCTAGAACTCATCCAGATCTCCTGGACTTGTGACGTTGAAAAGCTTTTTCCCTTGAACAGGACAGTTGCTTCCCGTGTATTTGAACTCTTGACCCTCAGGGTTCCAAGCCCATATTTATATACCAACCTTAAAGCAGCGCTCCACGTTCTCGGTACGTTTCCACCGTGGTTAGGTGGCGTCACTCCCTCGCCGTTTTTTCTTGAATTACTACTCTGTGCCAGGCTTCCTGCAGTCTGTAGCAGATCTATCAGAGCTAGTCTTGCTGAGGAAATAAATTAACATAAGATGATGATGATGAGCAGACAGTATAAGAGATTTTATTTAATTTCAACAGAAAAATAAAAATTAAATTATTTAGCTGAGAGTGATTTGGTCCATTCTGAACAGATCCAGCACAGAGGCCTGTCTTGATTCCCATGTGGGGAGGCAGAGCAGACCCCAAAGTAAACATTCTCATAACGCCCTAACCTAATCCAGGCTGGGGGAGCAGGTGCAGCGCTGCAAGTGCATAAAACGTGTTTGTGTCGCCGAGATGAAATGTGCTTACAGAACCAGAGTTGGTGCTGGTCCTGGTCCTGACCCTCGCGGTCCACCTCCCCAGTAATGGCACACAGCGCCTTGCAGGGAGGACGCAGGTTCCGGGAATGCACTTGGGCTCGTCCACTGCCCGAGAGGCCGGATGCCACCCTGTTAAGGCGAGGCCTCCGAGGAGAGGGTCTAAGGGTGCTCATTCCACTAAGTCAGCTCTTGTCCTCAGACACTTTCCCTTCAGCCAGCAAAATTGTGGGGCTTCCTCATGTTTTCAGAGTGACTGCACATTGACCATTAGAAAAAAAACAGAAAATAATCTGCGTGCGGACGCCCTGACAACACAGGGGCAAGGCCTGGACGTAGGCTGGGGAGGGGGCATCTCTGCTGCTGCTGGGGGACAAGGAGGCCACCAGCATGGCCCCCAGAGGGGCCCTTGGGCTTGTCTCCTGCTCTGGACTAGTCTCCAGGCTTTGTGTGCTAAATGACATTTTTAGGGTACCTTGTGGTTCTTGTGGGAAGTGCCATATCTCTTTTTGTGATCCCAGACATGTTGCTGAATTTCTATTACTGGAGGCAAATGTTTTCTTTTGCCTTAGTTTCTCCCGCTACAAGGTGCAATAATGATGCCTGTCTCTGCTCCCTAATTGACAGAAAAAATTTATCTTGGACACATTTTTATTTCTTCTAAAAGCATAAAATTTAGCCTATAAAATAAAGAGTATTGTTAGCTTAGTCAATGTCAGGCTAAAATGTCTAGGCACAGAGGTGAGCGGTGGTAAATGAATTGCAGGAGAATCTGTAAGTTGACCACCTGTAGGGCTGTACCAAGCTGTTCAACGTATGGGGGTGGTTGACATAAGGAGCTAGGTCTACTGTACTCATATATACGTGTGGGGTGTGTCCAGTTTGTGATAATTAGGTCAACTTAAGGAGGTGGTCAACTATGGAGACTCTACTGTATTTGAGATCTTAATTGTACCAAAAGTAGAATTCAAATTAGTTTTGCTTGTTACTTATTAAAAAAATAAATAACAGATGCAATTGGCTAGCCTTTTCCTTAGATTGAGGCAAGGCCACTGAAATAGTAGGTAAGCAGAAATTTAAAAACTCTACATATGAAAACAAGACAAATAGGACATTTCAAGGTTCTCAGGTGGTCTTTAGACATTCTAACCATCCTTTCTTGGAATATAAATCAATCTCTGATGTATCAAACTCTAAAGTACACTTTAAACCACAACAAAATTGAATTTTTTTATTCCTTTATTCTTAGTGAAAAGTTTCCATAATCAGTAGCTATAGTAAAATTTTATTTCTTAGAAAATGATCATAAAAAATTCAACCCATTAATGGAAAAGAATTGCAGCTCACACACCAGAGGTCCATCTATAGCCAGGCACATAGGGCAGGAAATTAGCCCCTTTACTCATTAGTCTTTGAGAAATAGCTCTTGACACTTTCATGCTCAATCTGTAAATAGAGACTCGCCAATGTCAAAATCAGTTTAGGGAGCACAGCCTCCCCCTGTGCACCCATGATGCTATTGGTTTCCATCTGTTTCTACTTAGAAACAGCAGGAAGCCTCCGTGTTCTTGGTGGAGCAAGCGTGTGCGCTGTCCATTCTCCTTCCTGAACATCTTTCATTCCCAAGTGCCACGTGAGCGTGCACTGTCTCTCCTTCTCCCAATCTACAGAGCCCAGGGAAATTAAGGGAAAAAGATAATGACATGTTTCTGTTAATGAATATGGCTGAATTGAGCTTGTTAACAGCTGTTGATGTGTGATATTGTGAAACCTGTTTTGAAAGGTGCCATTTTCAGCCATTAGTAGACTGCAGACCATTTTAGGTCAACAGGTTAGAGCATTTTGAGGAGTTAATATTAATGGGCTGCTGTTAGCCTGCAGCTGCCCTGGGGATTCTAAGATAGCAGAAGGTAGTAAACATAAAAACCCTAGCATTATCTCTAAGTTCTAAGCCATTCAGAGCATTCCTACATGTTTCTTTCAAAACAAAACTATTTTAAGACTAAATTCTTTATCATTATTTCCCTCTAAAATAAAGGAGCATTTAAAGATGTACTGATGAATTTCTTCCTCCAGTTGCACATAGGTGCAAAAAGTCATTTTCACAATGTTAAAGTGTAAAATATTGAAATTAAAAGTATACCCTGCCTCTAGAATTTCTTGAAAACACTGAGAATCTATTATACATTCCTATTATATGTTCAGTAATGAATTTTAGAATTTACTCAGCTCTTTCAATTGGTTTTCATAAAAATCCCTGTCAGGTGAACAGATGCTTGTTACTGTCTGGCAGTTGGGCTGCAGAGAGTTATGTGACTTTCTGAAGTTCATAGTGAAAGTTAACAGACTGCATTCTGGTCAAGGTCTTCACAGGTTTCTGCACTCCCGAAATCTTCCCCTTTCCCTCTTAGAGTACTCTGACAGGCAAACAGAAAAAGCAAAATCATTTTGTAGTCACAGACGCAGAAATATTTTTCAATGAAAAAACAAATCTTTTGTTTTTTAGAGCAGCTCTAGGTTCACAGCAAAACTGAACTGAAGAGGCAGAGGTATCCCAGATACCACCTTCCCCATGCCCGCACAGCTCCCCCGAGTGTCCCTGCAGAGGGGCACCTGTGTTACATCTTAGGAGCTTACTGACTTGTCATCATCGCTCTAAGTCCATTGTCTACATTAGGGTTCACTCATGGTGGTATCATTCTGTGGGTTTGGACAGACGTGGCATGTTTATTCACCCTTATAGTACCAACAGAGTAGCTCCCTGTGTCCTCTGAGGGTCAGTCCCAGTATCCATCATGGATACCAGAATTGTAGATGCTCAGGTCCTTTATGTAAAATGTATTTGCACATAACCTAGACATCTTCCCATTTACTTTAAATCATCTCTAGAACTTACAATGCCTAACACAATGTCAATGCAATGTAAATAGTTGTTACACGCAGGGAATAATGATGAGAAAAACCTCTGCACATCACACGTGTTGAGCACAGGTGTTGTCAGTCCAGGGTGGCTGAGTCCACAGTTGTAGAGCCTGTGGGTGTGGAGGGCCTGCTGTACCAGACAGTGTGAATCACTGCACAGTCAGCCAACCTAAAGACCTTTCTGTGCTTGTGATCTTCTGAGGGTTTTGTTTCACAGTCCAAGCCAAAGCCAGTTGGGGCAAAGCCATCAAGAGTTCATTTAGAACAGTGACTCTCAACCTTCCTAATGCTGCCATGTATTTTCATTGTTACAAAGGGTCTGCAACCCAAAGGGTGAGAACAGCTGATTTAGAATATCAAGTGCTAATGACCCCCCCCCCCCAACCTTCTGACCTGCTTATTTCCCCTTTCTGGGTGAGTTCATATTTTTAGTACAGGAGAGCATTCCCCCCCCCCCCGCCATTTTTCTCCTCTCTAAATAAAAATGCCTAAATTTCCCATACAGTGGTCAGCACAGAGTTTGGGCCTTCTCCCTGGTCCGCACCTTTCAGCAGCACTCCTTGACCTGGGCTCACCAGCACACAGAGCACATTGGTCACATCCAGTTTTTCTCTCCAACTCAAGAAAGCCTCAGGGTATGGAAGTGAGGGGTGCCACTCCCGGGGACTTCTAGCTTCTCTAATATTGAAAACACAAGTCAAATCTTCCATGAGCCTTCTGTTTTGTTATTGATAACATCAGTGTTATTGGCACTAATATTTCCATGGTGTTACAAGTGGTAGCATTAGGGAGCACTGAGTTAAGTACCGGGCATCGTCTAATGGTTTTCCCCACATCACCCCATTTAATCTCACATCAGGCCTATGGGGTGAATTAGTGCCATGTCTATTTTGCAGAGGAGGAAGCAGCTTACCTGGGCACAGAACCCACAGTTCCCAGGCTGTTGAGCCTGGGCACAGACGTGAGCTGCCCACTGCAGAGCTTATTGGTTAGCTGCTGTGTGGCCTCCTGAGCCCTGCATGGTGGACGTGAGCCAGGGTCACCACTGCACGAGTGGGTGTGCCACCCTCATCCTCCTCGGTCCTCACAGGAGCATGGGTTAAGGGCTGACGCCTTCAAAGCACCGAGTCCCCGGGAGCAGGGGCTGGGGTCGAGTCAGAGACCCCTCAGAGGCATTGCCAGCATGGCTGGGGTGCCTGCGTGGCTTTTAAGGAGTGGCTGTGGCTACACATGACTCAGGCTAAACTGCTGCTAATGTGACCCGGTGGCTTTACTGAGCCCCTCATACGTTCCAGGCCTGTTAGACGTATGTCATCTCACTGTCGCTCTTGCCAGCATGGGCACACTCACGTAATCAAAATAAAGAATGCATACTTCATTCGTATTCCTTGGCCACCAAATTAGATTGGTAATTTATGCTGGGGAGAGCTGTCTGGCATGGTCCATAATAGACATAGCAGACATCACAAATTTAGATTGAGATTCCTGCTGGGTTGCTAGTTGTTGCTAGATCCCAGTAGAGGCCCTCGGGACACGACTCGGGTGCTCATGGCAGAATGTGGTGCGTTGGACAGCACAAGGGCTTTCTGTGCTCCAGCCCAGCACTGAGCACTGACTGTTAGGGCAGCCTGTGAGGTGGACACAGTCTGTGTTACAAGTGGAAGGAACTGATGCTGAGGGGGCAGGTGAAACGGCAGTGAGGGGCAGAGCCGAGGTGGGTCCCTGTGCTCTGCTACTTCCTAACAGTGTGAGGCAGAGAGAGGGGTATGAAGGACAGGCCAGCTCTTAGCAGCAGCCTAGAGCAGGGGCACAGCCCGGAGCTAAGCAAGTAGGACTCCACTACAAAGATACCTGTCTCGTAGGCCACACCTGCCAGCAGGACCAAGCTACCGGGGACTTGGAGACCCCCGCAGTGCTAGTTGCAGGCACCCCCACCCAGAGCACTAGGTCTTCCCACTTCCAGGTGATTTCTTCCCGGTCCAGAGATCTCCTCCCTCCCTCAGCCTGGGCAGTGCACACTGAATGGGTGTTGGTCAGTGTGGCCAGATAGCAGGACCCCTTCTCTCAGCCTCCAGCTGTAATCAGATGCCCCGGGCCCTGCGGTGCATAAAGCACATGTGGGGTCCAAGCAGTGACCTGGCCGTTCCTGGTGATGAGGGCAGGGAGATCAGGAAAGCTGGACAGATGCCATTCTCTTCATGGCAGAGCCTTTCTCTGAGTTCTGAATCCCTGATAAATTTAAAATGTGGAGTCTTCAATCACCGTGTCTTGGGATGTTTGGTGTGTTTAATTCTATCACAGCCGGCCCCTGGCTTACTTACTAGTGCATTTTATTTATTTATTTATTTATTTTTATTGAATCATAGCTGTGTACATTAGTGCAATCAAGGGGTACAATGTGCTGGCTTCATATACAATCTGAACTATTTTCATCAAACTGATTAACATAGCCTTCATGGCATTTTCTTAGTTATTGTATGAAGACATTTGTATTCTGCATTTAGTAAGGTTTACCTGTACCCTTCTAAGATGCACCATAAGAAAAGGAAGTTGTTTAAAAAAATAGGAGAAAGAAAAAAGTAAAGCTGGTCTTTTTGTAAAACAAACATTTGATGAATATTTGTAATCTTGTCGGTGTGGCTGGAGCCCACAGGTGTGTTCACCTCTGCAGCCTGCCGAGCCACCTCACAAGTGCTCATGCATGTTTGGCCCTCACAGAAGAGTCTCTTTTCTTCTGCATCTTGGAATGATGGAAAGTAATTATAGAAGTAGGGTGACAGGGAATTGCAGTCTCCCTATGTTGGCTTATGCCCTTTTTATTATGCTTTGGTTGGTCTTTATTACCTGGTATTTGAAGAGCAAAGGGAGACAGAGCCAACCCCGGAAGCCTACGAGAAGAACAGCCCATTGTCTGAGAGCTGCTCTGCACCAGGGCTAGAGCTTTGCCTGCGCTAACCCATTAACCTGCAGCACAGTGCTTAGGAAAGGTCCCTGCCCAGACCTCACGGAGCGGGGGAGAAGTGTGGGCACGGCCGCTGCCGGTGTCTGGGCCGACTCCACGCCGAGGAGAAGACGGTGACTTACGTCAGTCCATGGCGACGCAACCCGAAGGCAGAGTGGGGAATCCTTTTTTAAAAACCTTGTCTTCTGAGCATCATATGGTGATTCTAACCAATACATCCTGAGAGGTCCCTGCATTTCAAGACTAGTCAAGGCACGCTTATCAGTCCATTAAGCGTCACACCATCTCTGTGACACAGACGCCACACTGACAGGGAAACCAAGCCACAAAGAGGCCAAAGAACCTGCTGGGGTTTCACTGTCTGCACAGCCTGTTCTGCTTTCAGAAACTGATTGGTTTTACTGAGGGCCTTCCAAGCACTTCGATCTTTGGGAAACATAGAAGCAACATAGTGCTGGGGTTACCCTTTAAAGTACCCTAAATTAAAACCCATCAAACAGACCTGAAGTGCCAAGTTGGCTATTACATGAGCCTCATCTTTTCAGAAACCTACAAAATTGAGAGATGCGGTTTTATAAAGGATTTTCTTTTTTCTTTTTTTTTTAGAGGCAGAGTTTCACTTTGTCACCCTCGGTATCGTGCTGTGGGGTCACAGCTCACAGCAACCTCTATCTCCTGGGCTTAGGTGATTCTCTTGCCTCAGCCTCCTGAGTAGCTGGGACTACAGGCGCCGCCACAACGCCCGGCTATTTTATTTGCAGTTTGGCCAGGGCCTGGTTCGAACCCGTCACCCTCGGTATATGGGGCCGGCGTCCTACCCACTGAGCCACAGGCGCCACCCAGGATTATTTTCTGATTAATGAACTAACACTAGTGGAGTTTAGCTAGCGTCTGTGTGCTGACAGACGGCTTCTATAACCAAGTTTTCTCAGCCCTTTCACCCCATTTCCTCCTGGCAGTTCTCTTTCTGTTCTTCTTTTGTTTCCTTGAGAAAAAGAAAAGGTGGGGGAATCCTTTAAAGTGAGAAAAGTAGTGACTATTAAGTAATGTGCAGATGGCAGCCTGTGTCCTCCATGTCCTCTGTGGCTCCGAGTCGTGGCTCCGAGTGGGGTGATCAGGGATCCCTCAGAAGGCTGTGCCTGTGGCCGTCCGGCTTCACTGCTCAGCCTTGCTGACCGCGGCCTGTGCCCACCTCAGAGCACCTGGGGGTTCCCAGGTGGTCGTTGGTGTGGGACTGACACTGTTGATGCTCGGCCCCTCGGGCTGCTTCTCCCACACTCGGGGTCCCTGTCTCTGCCCGCTGCACCCCACACCCATTTCGCCCGGGAGAGCACCTGTGTCGTGCGTGCCACCCCCCCCCCACCTTAGGCTCCGCACCTGGCTGATTATTTGGCAGAGGGAGGGGCCATCACCACTTTTTTTGGCTCTTCCTATGTATTTTAAGAACAAAGTAAGGGGGCTCCCTCCTCCCTCTTCCCAGGCTGTTTTTGTAGCAGGGATGGCTTTTGTCAGAGAACAAGCAGATCACAATTTGTTATTTCCAGAGCAGGCAGTGGTTGAATGAAGGGACTGGTCAGACACATGCTTATGCTGGGAAAGGCCGGAGGACGGAAGAGCCAGCCCTTTCCCTCCGGCTCCAGGCTCGCTTCTGCTGGGAGCACCAGGCTGCCAGTCCCCAGCTCCTTCCAGGAGAGGTGTGGCTGGGTGTGGGTCTCCAGCAGCTGTCTAACTCTGCTTGCGCTGAAAGCAAAGCGCTTCACCTTTAAACCTGAAACCCTCTGCAGTACCATCTCCTTTGGAACCTTCACCATCACTCTCATTATTTTCTAATGCAAAAGCAGCTTCTGTTTGTATTACTGGGTAACACTGTATCGGGAAATGAATACAGTTTTGAATTCCTTGTTACTGTAGGCTGTTTCTCTGATGCTTTTCATAAATTGGAATATGATTCTGACAATTAAAAAAATGCTGTGGTGCAAGAGCAAAACAAGACGTAAAAGGAGCAAAACAGCCAGTCCGGAAACGGAAGCTGTGGATGTGCTGGAAAATTGATGTGTATGCCATGGGCTCAATTTAGAACATGCTCCGAAATTCAGAGTGCGTAATCCGCTCCAGGAGATTTCACTGTGCTAGTGCCTACATATGTGGCTGGTCTGGGCGTGAGCATACATGGAACTGCTTTTCAGGTGGAGACATCTAAAATGTGGCACGACAGGAAATGAGTACTATTCCCAATAGTCCTGCCCAAAGCCCTTTAAAAACAGAGGTGTAAGTCTCGCTGGTCATGAAGAGGTGACACTTTCGCTTCTTACACCACAACTTCAATTTGTGAGGTAATTAAGGGCACTTGTTCCTGGTGCGGATTGTAGCCCAGGTGAAGCTGGGTTAATAAATAGCTGTCTGCCTCTGGCATTAGCAAAGATCCCCTCATTAAGGTGGTCATCTGTCAAGAGTGCTGCACAGGTTGCCATGGTATCTGTAGGTTTCAGCCTAGACTTTGCCTTCCCCTGAAATTAAAAATGGTTAGTCTTCAATAAAAGGTACTTCCTTACACAAGAAAGCAGACAGCGTGTTAAGTAGGTCAATTGACCAGGGCCCAGGAACTGGGTTGCAAAGTCTGGTAAACACGTGGAGATTTTAAAGTAGGTGTTGAGTCTGACAGTTTTGTGTAAAAGCAAAACAAAAAACCCTTGTTTGACATCCGTGTCTGTCCCTCCATCTCTCCCTCAGGAGGGACTGCTCCCAATACACAGGAAAGTCGCTCAGAAGAGCCTGCCGCCCACAGGACTTAGGTCTGGTGCATCTTCACGCCCACAGAGCCTGCTGTGCAGCAGATGTCCAAGGCGTGTGGGCGGAGTGAATGCATAAATCCTGCTTACCCCGTAGGCCAAATCGGCCCAAGAGAAGGACATTTTGATTTGTGATTCTGTCATTGACCAACTTCCAGGGGTATCTGCAGACCGCAGATCATCCTCTGAGGCTATGAGAAAGAACCAGGAATGGACGTCAGCCGGGCCGGGCCGTCTGTGCAGGAACAAGGCCCTGCAGTCGAGTCACCTCATTTATTTCTCAGCATCTCCCTGGATTCACGTTCTGAATCCATCAAAGATTTTAGATGACTTATAGGTAACTGTAAAATTTCCAAAATTTTACAGTTACCTATTTACAAAAAAAATGATAGTATATTGTACTTCTAAATAACCCAGTTTTGTTGTGAAAATGTTAAGTTTTCAAGACCCTGGAGGAAAGCACCTAATTTACTCTTTATCTTTGTGCCTTTTATCCTTATGTTTCATAGAAATATTAATTAGCAGAGAAAAGCAAAATATAGTAGTCCTTGGTGAGATGGGAGAAGAAGCCAGAAGCTACTAGTCTGAACTGTCCAGCCTACCTGTGTTATTACCTTATTTTTTTTTTTATTAAGATGAATGATTCTGAAAACACTATTTTTGTTTCTTTTTACGTATTTGCTCAAAGCTCCATAATGCCGAATGGTGTTTTGCCAGTGTAGGGAAGGGGCTTTGAAGGCTCTTGGGGGAGATAAATGAAGCTCAGAATGAAAAGGATATTTTCTGGGTAAAGCTCAGTTACCTGTAAAATTGGGGTAAAGGGGGCATCTTATTTCTCAGATGTCCTGTTAATATTATTAACTTCATTGGCTAGTACATAATAGAAGATAAGTTAACACTATCAGGTTATATAGTTATTAATTACCATTATGAAAAAAATTGGAAATTCTGTTTCTCTTTAATAAACAAAAACATACACAACTGGTATTTCTAGAATCTAGGCCATAATTAAAGGAATCTCTTTCTAATCTTGGTATGTGCTTAAAAGTGAGGTTTTTTTTTTTTTTAATGTACACATACATTCGACATTAAACTTAACCATAACATAGCAACTGGTTGATTATTAATTCAGACTAAATGAAAAAGCGTTTTCCAAATTGGCCTAATCTGCTGTATTAGTTTGCTTCACAATTAATTTCTTATTAATAGAAGCTCAGATAGGTAATGGATTCTTCCACTTCCTCTAGGTTTATCTCTATCTACAGAGGACCCAGCCACACCTACAAGGTTCAGAGGCTGACAGAGTTCACCTGCTACTCCTTCAGAATCCAGGCGGCAAGTGAGGCTGGGGAAGGCCCCTTCTCTGAAACCTACACCTTCAGCACCACCAAAAGTGTGCCCCCCGCCATCAAAGGTTTGTACACATCCATCCTGGGAGAGCAAGGAAGAGGCTTAAAGTAGGCTCAGTTCTGATCTTATGTAGGCTCTTTAATATTCTAATATCAGCAAGATAAAATCAAAAGAACATTCTAGAAAACAAACTTGGGCATTGTATTGTCCAAGGGAGATGAGAGGCCTTAAAAGGGCCTACAAATACTGTGTTTTATCAAGTATGTGTAAATATTTGTTACAAACCATAGTTAGGAATGAGGGTCCAAATTCCTGGAGTTACAGCCCTTAAGACAGTTTACTATGGACGGTTTGAGATCCTCCTTTCCCAAATTCTTTCTGAGAAACAGAGGTTGATTTTCATCTTTGGGAAATTTAGTACCTCGAGATTCAGGACTGACTGAAACAGCAGCCTCCCTTGGCCATAGCCTGCTGTGGATGGGGCCTGTGGGCCCGCAGCTCGCCATGTGGAAAGCTGCAGCCAGGCTCTAACCCGGAGTCCTCTGGCTACTTGCCTTACTGGGGCGAGGTATTGCAGAAGTCACAATACCCTAATACCCAGACACTCAATGAACAGAAGCCACTTTGGTGGGACCCATCTTCTACTGGGTCTGCTAAACCCTCAGCCCCTATTATTAGCAGAGTTATACCCGGCTGTGCAGCAGACCTGCAGGGCTCCACAGACAGCAGTGGGCATTAAAGCTGAGTGGCCACCTGCCTAACCCCTCGCTGACTCCTGAGGCCTCATCCACCACCCAGAGAGTGTGATTCCCATGGAGGTCTCTGCTGCTTGTCTTTAGGGGCTTTACCTAGCTGTTGCCCAAAATGACCCTGGCAGGCAAGTTCCACCCATAGAAAAGGTCCTACTTGTGTTTGGCCTCAGGGCAAGGCAACGGGACTAACTGTTTGCATGTGGAGGAGGCAGTCAGCTACCTCCAGGGCACCACGTCAGTTACAGGAACCCTCCAGACTGGGTTGGGGCTGGCTTGGGTTCTGTGCAGGTTCCATTGCTCCCACCATCTTCCTTAGGGTAGATGCAGGCACCTCCCCTACTCCCCTGCCCTGTGGGCTGGGTGGCAGTGTCGGTGCGTCTGAGAAACTGTTGTGAATGTCATAGACGCCGCTGGGCCACGATGCGTGCCCTGCCCTTCGGAGCAGAAAGATCCCCAAGAGTGTTGCAGCTGACTGGCTTGTTGGTGTCAAAAAGAGTTGTCACGTCTACCAGTTAGTGAGCTTTGAGGGTCTTCTTGGGATTGCAACACTTCATTTGCTCTCAAAGGAATTCTTGGTGGGAATTCATTTCATGGAAAATAGAACAGCATTGCATGGAACTTCTGCTTCAAATGGGTGGTTTCTTTTTCCTTTTCTTAAATTTTTTTTTAAATTTCAGTATATTAAGGGAGTACAGATGTTTTTGTCACATGAATACCTTTCATAAGGCTTAGATCAGGGCTGTCAGTGTTCTTGTCACCAAGCAGTGCTCATCATGCCCAGTAGGAAGTTTTGCTCCTCACCCTTCCCCTTTCTTGATTTCCAGTGACCATGCATGCCGGTCAGTTAGCTCCCAGTCATTAGAACATGTGTTGTTTGTGTTCTCATTCCTGAGATACTTCCTTTATGATGATAGTCTCCAAGTCCGTCCAAGTTGCTGCAAAAGACACCCCTCTTTATGGTGGAGTGGCACTGCAGGGCGCCCCTCCTTTTCGTGATCAGAGAGCACTCCTCACTGTGACACTCGACCAAAGTCCTCCTGCCTTTTATCAGGACATTGTTGTCTTAGCTGGAGGACTCTTGTCCCACGGGATTCCTTATTTAGTTTTTTCATGAACTATGTGGCATTTGGACCAAGTACTTCCAACATGCTGTCCTTTTTTTTTTTAAGAAAACCTTTATTTTTCTGAAACAATATCATATAGAATTGTAAGTAGAACCAATGGAATCTCTAGGCTTCTAAAGAATTGATTGCCTATAATTCAAGATTAAAGTATAAAGGGGTTCAGAGAGATGAGTTATACTTTGTAGTTTCAAAATAGAAAAATACCAGACACTGAGTCAAACTGCAGAGATATAATTTATGAGAAAATCTTTTAAAAATATATAATATTTCATTTTTATTTTTTTAATAGCTGTCTTTTTTTTTTTTTGCAGATTTTAGCCAGGGCTGGGTTTGAACCTGCCACCTCTGGCATATTGGGCCAGCGCCCTACTCCTTTGAGCCAGAGGCACTGCCCAAAATATGTAATATTTTAAGTGCTTTACTGCAGACTAATTTAGCTTTAAATGAGAATGATGATCCCAAAAAGGTAGAAAATAGTCCAGAAATATAAAATAAGATAATGTAATGTTAATGGCTGTTCTTCTCAGGGACTTTCACTGCTCCTCAGACGCCCCCAGCCCTCCCCAGAGAGCCCTCCTCTGCCCTGGGCTCCTCAGCATGTGGCTCACATCTCTGGTTTTAATCTGCCTTGCATTTCTTTCTGTATGATCTCATATGCTGCTCTCTCCTTCCTTCGTGGTCACCAGACCTAAGTTCCTCGATGGCACACTTTACCTTATCTATTTTTGCATCTCCTGGGATCCCTAAATAATAGAAAGTGCTCTCAATAGCCAGAGAAAAAATAAAAATACCATCGAAGGCAAGCTGCCATTGATGGGATGATGAGTAAAGTTCCTGGGTGGTTTCCTAGTCCGGGAGTAACTTTCCTGGGCCTAGCAGCACCCTGCAGGTGTGTGAGAAGCTGGGAAGATAAAATCTCCTCTCAGGGCAGACAAAGGCACAGTCTCTCTCTGGGGTCTCACTATTAGTGCTAAAATACTGTCAATATGATACTTTGCGTTTTAAGCTTGGTTGCGTGAATTTATATTTCAGCACCTCGAGTAATACAGTTGGAAGGAAATTCATGTGAAATTTTATGGGAGATGGTACCACCCATGAAAGGTGACCCTGTCAACTACATTCTGCAAGTATTGGTTGGAAGAGAATCTGAATACAAACAGGTAAGAGCCAGTGTGCAGCCCAGGTGCGGCTCCCCCTCACCTCTGCCCATCTCTGCCAGCGGTTCAGGGAGCTACCTTTCTCTTAACATCAATGGTAAAAATTGCCTAATGTGTATGTGTTGCCTAATCCTTCAGCGTACGTAAGTCTAGTTTTATATTTCATTTTGTATATGGTGGCATTCATCTTAAATTTCTGGTTCTCTAGTATAAGCTTATCTTGTAGAAAGTTTTAAATAGCTGGCTTGGCGCCTGTGGCTCAACGGGCTAAGGCGCCAGCCACGTACACCTGAGCTGGCAGGTTCAAATCCAGCCTGGGCCCGCCAAACAACAATGACGCTGCAAACAAAAAATAGCCAGGTGTTGTGACAGGCTCCTGTGGTCCCAGCTGCTTGGGAGGCGCAGACAGGAGACTCGCTTGAGCCCAGGAATTGGAGGTTGCTGTGAGCTGTGATGCCACAGCACTCTATCCAGGGTGATAGCTTGAGGCTCTGTCTCAAAAAAAAAGTTTTAAATAGCTTATTTGTATTTGACATTGGTGGTGATGTTTGCAGTAATCAGTATAATTAAAAACTGAAGTACCAATGATTGTACGGCGGGGAGGGGGTGTAGCTTGACTTAACCACCGAACCTCTGTTCTGTCTCCTTTTTGGAAGGCTGGGCCCATGGTGCCCAAGCCCTGGAGGTCTGTGATGCAGAAGCTCCAGGTCTGAGTCGTGCTTGTCACCCAGGATCTGTGAAAATGTAGATTGCGGTTTGGTAGGTCTTAGGTGGGGGTTCAGGCTCCTGAGTGATACTGAAGTTGCTCGTCCATGGACATAATTTAAGTAGAAAGGCTATATAAATCACATGATGAACCCATGCAAGAGAGAATGAATTGGAATATGCCTAGATAAAGAATTTAATTTTATCATATTTCACATTCCTTATTGATTATTAATTTTCCCAAAGAAGAGTCAGGTCCCTGGCTCTGAGGGTTCAGCACTCTATAGGTTTCCATAATGGTCCCAGGAATGTATGAAATCAGGTTATGGTACTGTTTAGTCCATGAGAAATCAAGTCCCATTCCTTACCAGTCTTTTGACAGGACATATTTATATGGAACTTAACATTGAAGTGTAGCATAATTTGTGAAGATTTCTTTTGTCAGCTTTTGAGGCTCCAAAAGCACAAGACAAGTAGAAAATAACGTGATTTGGAGTTTTTGTTGGATTACTGGCCGGTGCTTCCTACAAAGAAAGAATAATTGCAAAGAAAATGTGTGAAAAAAAATCAAAAAAACTTTTGGACATTTTGCTATACTTCATTAATATGAAGCATCACATGAAAGATTGAATTTTTAAAAACACATTCCACAAGACTTTCTCTTAAATACGCCTCCTGCCAGTACCAATCAATATCAGTGCCTGAGTCACCGAAGTTTTTCTCATCCCCTTAAGGGAGAGCAGACACTTTGAGTTTTCAGTCTCATTTTATACAATATATCCCATTCCACAGTAAAAAGCTTCATGTGGAATTGTTTCATCTCACCCGAAAGGTATGATTGATTTCAGGGTTTTAGCTCAAGCCCCAGTAGATTTAGCTGTTTAACAAAGTACCATTTGTCCATTCCATAGTAGTATATTATAAAAATGGGTAAAATACATGTAAGGTGTTAGAAAAGTTCACAGCATGTCCTTCGACACTTAACAATAATGTATTTTCCAACAGTATGTTCATTATGTGATCATCATCATTTTTTTTTCTTTATTTAAATGTGCTTTTTTGTTTGTTTGTTTGTTTGTTTTTTGAGACAGCGTCACAGCGCACAGCAACCTCCAACTCCTGGGCTTAGGCGATCCCCCTTCCTCAGCCTCCAGAGCAGCTGGCACCCGCCAGGCTATTTTTGTTGTTGTTGTCGTCGTCGTTGTTGTTGTTGTTGTTGTTGTTGCAGTTTGGCTGGGGCCGGGTTCAAACACGTCACCCTTGGTACATGGGGCCGGCGCCCTACCCACTGAGCCACAGGCACCACCCCTCATCATTTTTTAGAAAGCTTTTATTCCATGTACCATACTTTTCTGCCTCTTTCCAGGAAAAATGTTCTGCTTCTCAAAGCATAGTAACTGGCGTTCCATATTGAGGAAGCAGCCCTGTTTGTTCAATGTCTGTACACGTCAGCATTGCCAAAGTATACATGAACCTGTTCAATAATTTGGATTTTATTGGCAGCTAGGCTGTTTTGAATCTGTTGTTTGTTTAATGACAATATATTTAGACCCACAGACGTATAAATACTAATGTGTATAATCTTAAGTGCTATACAATACTTTTTGTATTGTATATAGCAATAAACAAGTATTTTCTTTTAAAAACAGGTAAAGACACAGCACTTCAGGGCATGTCTAGCAGATGGGATTAGCATTCTTTACCTGCCCGTGTATTTCCTCATTTACCAAGAAATGATTAAGGGCAAGTTGTGGTACGTGAAAAGCCACAGTTGAGTCAGGGACAGTTTGTACTGGATTTATTTTTGGTGTCTGCATATTCAGTACACAATAACTTAAACATGATGTTTTGAGTACTTCATTGACTTGTTCTGGACACGTGCTAGGGATGAAACCTATTTGTGTGCAGAGCAATGGTTAAAATAACTATAGTACAGGAATAACAGACATTGGGCTTTGAATCATAGAAGCAAAGCAAAAGAAAACTGGAAGTAGTCACACAGCAGAGCTGCAGGCTGCTCGGTGACAGCACCAACCAGACAGGGCCACTACAGGGCGGGCTTTACTCATGTTGTGTTTCCAGGACTGACAGACGTGGACTTAGGTTTCTTGTGTGCCTGAACAGGCAGTTTCAAAGTAGCAGGGTTATTCGTATTTGTAGGGATACCAGTAAACTTTAGCATGGAATGGATTTAGGAGTCATCTTTAGAATGTAGGTGAAAAAATCTCCCATAAACCAAGAATGTCTTCTCTACCTCAGGCTTATTTTCACAGGCAACATATGAAAAAGGCCATGGCCTTTCTGAGGTTTTGCTTGAAGCATTGACTTTAACTTCTAGCTGGTTAGCTTTCTTTTGTTCTGTTTTCATAGTGTGGGGTAAGCAGCTGACTTTAATGACATAAAGTTCTCATCTGGATGCTGCTCTGAATCAGAATGCATACGTGTACCGTCCGGCTGTCCTGCCATTTAGCAAACATTTTAAGCATGAGTTTTTCTCGGGAAACATAAAACTTCTTTTCCAGTAAGATTAATGGTAAAGCGTTCTTGAAATGTATGAAGCTTATGTCTATATGCATGTGACTTTTTATTTTGCATAACATACCTCCCCAGTTTAATATATACATAATAAGTAAGGTAAAGTCATTCCTATTTATATCTCTATTCAGGCAGCAATAACTGTTAACCAAAAAATGTTAACTTATAAGCATTAAAAATGAGAAAAGAGTCAGCAAGCTTCAGGGATTTACACCTGTCAGCGGTCAGAATTTGTGACAAATTGGTGCTCAGATTGGTTGCATCAAGAAGAAAACCTTTGAGGTATCTGAAAATCTATAGAGTTCCATATTTAATTTGATGGCATCCCTGTATAAATATATTTTTATCTGTATCATTTCTAGAAAATGGTAGATGTACATTGGTACATCTGGTACCAATGGTAGATACCTGTCCTGGTATCAGAAAGTACCACAAGGAAAGCTCTTATCTTGACCCAACTATTTTAAAGTCTTGGAGCCTAAAGCCCACAGTCTTTAGTGTTTTTCAACTCATCTCCACGATACTGAAATTAAAAGGCTGTGACTATTGAATAGCACTTAAAAAAATTTTTTTTGCATTAGAAAAGCATCAAACTCAAAATTAAAATAGATCAAGATGGAGATTTTTAAAACCCATCATTTATTTCACTGATTCTTAATTTATTTTAGGTTCACAGATCCCTGTCAGAATCTGAAGGCCATGACCCTTTATACCAGAAAAATTCTCATGCACATGTCCACTTAAAATTCATATGAAATGAATTTGGTTTTACGGAGTCCAGGTCTGGGACCCCTAGTTTCCTGAGACACTGTTCGGTGTTTTGTACTGTGTAGGCTGCCTTGCACAGTCAGCTCTGAGAGAGTTGTAAGCCCATCCGGTAACAAAAGCATAGGTACTCCCAGGCGGGCACAGTGGCTCACATGTGTGATCCCAGCACTCTGGGAAGCCAAGGCCAGAGGATCCCTTGAGCTCAGGAGTTTAAGAGCAGCCTGAGCAAGAGTGAGACCTCATCTCTACTAAAATTAGAACTAGCTGGGAGTCGTAGGGGGCACCCATAGTCCCACCTACTTGGGAGGCTGAGGCAAGAGGATCACTTGAGCCCAAGAGTTGGAGGTTACTGTGAGCTGTGATGCACTGCACTCTACCCAGGGTGACAGAGTAAGGATCTCTCTCACAAAAAAATAAATAAGTAAATAAATTAAAAATAAATTTTGAAAAAGCATGCTCCTAAGGAAGCAGACCAGTAAGAGTGCCCGGCCGGTTGTCTTTGGCTAAAGGACAGAGCTGCCTGCCTGCCTGGAGCTGTGCCTCAACAGACAGGGCAACAGGGCAGCCTGCAGGGGGCGCAACGGGAGGGCGGTTCTGCCTCTGTTCTTGTGTGATTCCTGGAGGGATGGGTTCCTCTTGCTGAGCCTCGAAGTGGAGCTAACAGTTCTCCAAGTCAGACCATGTCTGTGAGCACAGGCCTGTTCAGGAGGAAGGGCCGTGTAGGTGACAGCAGGGTAAGGTATGGCCCCTTCCCAATCTGGGAGGGGTGACATCAGTCCAGAGGTGCATGGAGCCTCCAGCAGCCGAGTACATGCTGTTCTCAGCTGCCTTCCCTGGAAAGCTCTGGCATTTTACAACTCTGTAGACAGCACAGCATTTGAATTAAGGCTTATAGATTCTTTACTTCAGTTATCTGGATATTACTTTAAATCTTCCCATCTGGCATAAACATGTCAAAATTACTATAAAACATACTGTTCGTCAAATCAAGTAACAACAGTAGTCTTTGTAAAAATAATATTGCTTCTGTACTTACTACAATATTGTGACTGCAATAAAGAAAATCTTGAATGGGCCTCTGCCTTTTATGTGGGGTTGAGTCAGGAGAAGCCACGTGGGTCTCTGTCCCATGAGAGGAAGCAAAGAGAGTGGCCTGGCCCTGCCCTGACACATGGAGTGCACAGCCCCGTGGAAGCACAGCTGTGCCGCGGGCTTGCTGCAGACACCAGGCCAGCATCCTCGGGCTCCTTCAGCTGGCTGCTGCAGGTCCTGGGATGGGCCCCTGGTGCCCTGGCACTGGTGTCTCCTGCGGGGGGCGAGCGTGCAGCTCTGCGATGGAGCAGCCGATGGGCATTTCTCACACGCCTGCGGCTGCCAGGTGCTGTCCTCGGGGTCACTCCTTGTGGCCCCGTTTAATCTTCCCAGGGGTCTCACCGAACTCAGTGGGTCTCTCTTTGGGAGGGTCGCTTCCCATCGAGTGAAGTGTGGCACTTTCGAGGAACGAGTATCACAGAGATGGTGAATTCATCTCCAGTGATTTTGGCCTTTCATTGGTGTTTGAGGCTTTTGAATCCCTAATTTTTAAAAAATGTCTACAAGTATGATAACTCGAATTATTTTCGTTTAGTTATATAAAATATAATTGGCTTATTGTGTAACCAGCCATTCAGATTTTTAAAAATAGGCGAGATTAAATTTCATGTTAAAGCCCATTTCCCTTACTTTTTTGAAATCTGGAGATCTTAAACACGTTTCTCTGGAAAAATCTTTGTCTGCTTTGAGGTATGACTGCGTGCATAGGACATTTTGGACATACTCAGGGTGGATAAGCTGTGAAGTATATTTGTGAAAGAGTCTCTTAAGTTGTAATATTTGGAGTGCCTAAAACTATTCATGTATTATGTGTGAGGCCTATTTAGAAACATCTTGCACGACATAAAATGAAAATGTTCTGTGTAAGTTTGTTCATATCAAAAAAGAAATAAGCCTCTAGTACATTGTGAGCAGTTATTAAAAGTACAAACAGGATATAAACTGCTTGCCGAGGTGAGCACACGGTAGGAGGGGCCAGCACAGTGCCCACGTGGCCCACTCCTGTGCTCGGCACTCAGAGCTTTGTAGCAGTTACTCCTCTGGGCAACTCTGAGAGTTGAAATCTGTTATACTCATTTTACAGGTAAGGATGTTAAAGCAAAGAGAGGTGATGTGACTCTCCCAAATTAGCGTCAGAATTCAGCCAGGAGCCAGCTGACCCTACATCCAGTGTCCTGTGCGCCTCCTCTTACTGCCAGAGGTCCCCTCGGGCCTAGGACGTGCTCAGCTCTGCCTGAACCTGGGCCTGCAGCAACCAGAGAATCGCACGCAGTGGCCTTCTCACTCATGCCCAGTTCCTAGGCTCTCTGTCTGCCCATTGGGCAGCAAGCCCACCCCTGACCCACCGTCACACAGTCCTAATTACTACAGCTTTGTACCACGTCCTGAAACCTGTGTGGCCAGCTCCCTTGCCCCCCACCCCTCCACACGCACAAGCACACGCTGGCTCCCTCTGCCTGCCCCCAGCTTTAGGGCGTCTTCACTGCTGTCAGACTTCAGACATGTTTCTAATGAAAATGTGCAACAGACACACAGAATAACCCCCAGCTGTGGGGCAGCTTTGTGAGGAATGTAGAGTAGTGAGGAAAATGTCAGTCCAATGGTGGCTGTGTTTTTTTCTTCTTTTTTTTTTTACACAGAAACAAATTAGTTATCAAACCTTAGGAAATCATAGTCCTCAAAAAATGAACTATTGAGATGGCTTTAATTTTTGCTTAGCCAGGAATTAATCCCAAAGGCCTAATCAACATTGTTGGGCATATTAGAAACTTCCTAATTTCGATCAGTACGCTGGAAACTACTTTTCCTAGTTAATGATGCCAGACTCTAACACTATGCTATTTCACCCTTTGATAAGTATAAACAAGGATTTAAAATATTTCTTGCAGTTATGGTTGCACCTGTACCAAGCTCTCGGTATTGCCGCCATTGTTGTTTGTGTGTTAATGCTTCCTGGTCATGTTCATTTATTCCTGGTAATTAGCCTCTCTTTTGAAACATTCGTGGTGTCAGAATATCTGCCCTTGAGTATTTGAGGGCTCTAATTAGAGACCTTCACTGCATCTCCTCTGTTCAGGCCATGTGCTGGTTTCTATGGAGACACATCACAGGGAAACAACAGAACACAACTACACTCAGTATGCTTGTCTTAGATGTAAAAAAAAGGGGGACATCAGCATTGTATTGGCTAGGGTTGTGAAAGAGGAGGGCTGTGCTAATTGAAATAACAGTAACTAAAAGAAAATATATTTATGAGTTAAAATTAACTTTTGATTGGACTTGTCATTAAGAAAGTTTCCTTCAATTTGATACTCACATTTCCCTCACTAAACTTTTTGTCTAATGGTATAAGTAAAGTAAAATTTCTTTACTTTTTATAAATACATTTTCTAAGCTGTTCATTCAAAGAAGTTGAGACATTAAATCAAAATGAATAGAGGAAGTATATTCTCTGAGTCAGGCTGATGGGAACTAAATAGACTTTGGGGCCAACTTTTTTAAAAGGCTGTAACCATGCAAATTTTGGAAACAATAGAAATCATTAAAATAGATATAAATTGGAGTTTTTGTCGACTTCCCAAAGTCTCTGAAACATCTGTGGGGATAGATTACTATGTAGTTTTCTGCAACAAGGTCATCGTTTTATGCAGAAGTTAAGAGGCCACAGCACAACCACACTGCTCAGGTCCTTCGTGGCTCAAAATGAGCAGGGGGAGAGGGGGTTTCTTTGTATAACATCATAAAGAAAAGGCTCCTTTATGGAGCAGCAGGAACCGGGGGATGATCTAGAGGAAAACACCAGTGAAATAATGGGGATGTGTGAGAAGACACAGCCAAAGGCCAAGAGAGCTGGACCCAGAGTCACCCTGCAGTCCCCGGATGGGGATGTGGGGGTGGTGCCCTCAGACCTAGGGTGATTCTGGTGGTGAGCATTTGTGTTTGTGTTAGAGTTGGGCTCTCATCTGGGCTCCACTGCTCACCTTATTTGCTAAGAGACTTTTGAAAAATTAACAGCCTGTCTGAGCATTGGTTTCTTTATCTCTAAAATGGAATGTCATTTACCTAGCAGTGAAGCTAGGAAGATTAAATTCAATAAAGTAGAATATTCTCTAGCATATTTCTTTCACAAAGCATTCTTCACATACATTTCCTTGATTGATTCTCAGTCCCCCTTGGAGAAGTGTTACTTACTATGTACTGTTACTGTCTCCATGTCAGAGACAGAAGACTCAGGCTCTGAGCTGTCACTTGCTGAGCTCACAGACCTAGACCAAGGATCTAGACCCGAGATCACGAGTCTATTTCCTGTGCTTGAGAAGACTCTGCCAAGATCTCCCACTGGCCCAGTCACAGCAGACACACTTCTCAGGGTTCCATGGAGGAAGAAAAGGACTCTAACACTATACTGTCTCACCCTTTGATAAATATAAACCAATATTTCAAGAGGTGTCATCTCTAAAGGAATCAGTAAGGGAAATACATCTGAAACCATGTAGCTAGGGCTTAGTTAGCAGCTTTTCTCCAACCTGATAAATATCCCATCACTAACTTACCACCATTATAGAGTGTCAGAATAAATTGTATACCTGTGACATTACAAGGAGGGAAACCAAGGCTCAGACTGAGGCTGACTCTGGGTCCCACTCCCCAAATGTGTGTCCCGTGCCCTTGCTTTTTGGTGGAAGTTTGCTCAGATAGCAAGTGGAGAAACCTGCTTGATGAAGCTGGTGTACTGGTCCCAGGGTTCACACAGGTTTCCTTTGTGAACAGTCTCTAAAGAAAGACTTATCTCTTCTAGAAGATACAAACTTGAGTGTTTCAGATTCAAGAAATTTAAATTGAGAAAGTAAAGAAAGTTCACAATTTAAAAGATCTCTTTAAAGGAAAGAAAAATGGGGTGGGGTACAGTGGTTTCACCTATAATGTCAGCATTTTGGGAAGCTGAGGCAAGAGGATCACTTAAGCCCAGCATTTTGAGGTCACAGTGAGCTATGATCATGTAATTGTGCTCCAGCCTGGGTGACAAAACAGCACCCTGTCTCCAAGAAAAACAAAAATACACAATTATTTTCCTGAGACCTCCCATATAATAAATAATTTGTGGAGCGGGAGTTCCATCATGGTGTAGTCTGAACTCTTGGCTACATGTGGGTTGGAACTATCACCATGACAACAAGCTCATCTTCAAACGTTCATTTAAACTCATCATTGGAACAGTGAGTGGTGAGAGGAATGGTCTCTCAGGACCTCAGAGGGTTTCGTCCAGCTCTGTCCCCCTCAGTTGCTCCAGCCCAACTCTGTAACTCTAGTTGCTAAGGTACATGCCACAGTTTTTTAAAGGGCAAGTTGCCAGGAAAAATGTGCTTAAAATCATACAAAGGGAATAGCAAAACCAGTGATAAATCTGGAAAAATGTAAGAAAGAAACAAAATTGGGTTTTTGGAGCTTAGTCACCAAACAAATGTACATTTGAAGTCTAATTGTAAAGTTTGAAAATTGAAGGAGGAAAATCTTAAAAAGGCTAAAAATCAGATGAACATTGGAAGTCTGATCCTCTTTCTAAACCATAAGATGCATGTGTTGTCCTTCAGTTTGCCCAACACCACATGTATGTCCTGTGCACTTGCTTCTTGGTGGAAGTTTACACTCCAGGTTTTGGATATATACACAGACATTTGTATCGCCTAGTTACTCAGAATAGCTAGCTGGTGCGTATTTCAGACAAGGTTGAGTTTGTTTGAAATACTTTTTGGTTTCTAAGGAATTTGTATTAATGGACATAACTATTTTAGATAAATTTTCCATTTAGGAGACAAAACGTGGCTGAATAGATATTAAAAAAGGAAAGAAAACAAGACCCACCTATATGCTATCTCCAGGAGTCACATCACTTTTAAGGACACAAAGAATGAAAGTAAAGCGATGGAAAAGGATATTCACACAAATAGAAACCGAAGGAAAACAAGGATACTTTACTTATATCAGACAAAATAAACTTTAAGTCAAAAATTACAAAAAGAGACAAGAATGGCAAGAATAATAAGAGAAACAGTGAGTATTTAACAATTATAAATACATATTCATCTAGCATTGGAGCACCTAACTGTATAAAACAAATATTAAAGGGTGTAAAGGAAAAGATAGACTGAGCACAATCATAGTGGAAAACTTTCATCCCCCCACTGTAAATAATGGGCAAATCATGCAAACATAAAAGGAAGACAGAAACATTGGACTTGACTGAAACTTTAGACAAATATACCTGCCAGACCTTACACCCAGCAACAGGAGAACACACATTCTTCCCAGGTACAAGTGGAGTGTTCTCCAGGAGAGGTCACATGTAAGAACACAAAACCAGTCTCAGAAAATTCAAGATTGAAATTGTATCTAATCTGGCCACAATGTTACAAAGCAATTACAGAAATCCATACCAGGAGGAATATTGGAACTGTCATAAATACATGGAAATTAAGTAACATGTTCCTGAACAACCAATGGATCAATGAAGAAATAAAAGGGAAAGTAAATATTTTTGAGACAAATGAAACAAACACAGCATACTAAAATGTATAGGATGCAACAAAAAGCAATTCTAAAACTGAGATCTAAGTTTATAGCAATAAACACATCTAATAAACACACAAATAAAAGAATCTCAGTCCACCTAAGGTTATACTCAGGAAACTAGAAAAAGAACAAACTAAGCTGGAATGTGGCAGAAGGAAGGAAATAATGAAGATGCGAGCAGAAATAAATAAACATTGACTAGAAAAACTATAAAATGTCAACTTTGAACCTAAGTTGTTTTTTTTTAAAAACCATTAGCTAGTCTGTAAAGAGAAAACTTAAAATCAGAAATGAGAGATTATAGTTGATACCAGAGTAATGGAAAGGATCATTAGAAACTGTTATGAACAACTATATACCAAATATACAAATTGCATAACCTAGAAGAAATTGATAAATTCCTAGATACAACCTGTCAAGACTGGAATAGAAAATCTGACCAGGCCAATGAGTAGGGAGATTAACTCAGTACTAAAAGCTCTTCTGTTGAGGACAACTTAGAATGTGATGACTTTCTGGCTGAATTCTACCAATCATTTAAAGAAGAACTAACACATAGGTCACTTCAAAAATTTTGAGACAATGTATTATGGTCCATTATTTCAATTCCAAGAAACACAGTCAACAGACTACTTGCGGGTTCACCTGTGCAAGGTTCAGCTTGCTCAGCTTATCAGTGTTGCTGAGAGGGCTTCATTTCAGCACATGGGAATCTTACCCTGTAGGTTTCTGTCCAACTCAAAACTGTTGTAATTGCCCAGTCCTTCTCAAACTGTTCCAAAAATCTCACTCCTTTTGTGAGGCCAGGGAGACAAGAACACCATAAGAAAAGAAAATTATAGGCCAATATCCTTGATATGACACAGATGCAGAAATCCTTACCATAATACCAGCAAACCCAGTTTGTCAACACATTAAAAGGATCATCCAGGGTCATGAGGATGGTTCAACATAAGTGAATCAACAAATGTGATACTTATGAACAGAATGAAGGACAAAAACCGTGTGTTTTTTTTTGAGACAGAGCCACAAGCTGCCACCCTGGATAGAGTGCTGTGGCATCACAGCTCACAGCAACCTCCAATTCCTGGGCTCAAGCGAGTCTCTTGCCTCCGCCTCCCAAGTAGCTGGGACT
>CAUYON010023545.1:0-20158 GCA_963573935.1 Arctocebus calabarensis
ATTTTGTAACCTGAGACACTGCTGTATTCCTTGATCACTTCTGAGAGTTTTGTAGTAGAATCCCTGTTGTTTTTCAGATATACAATCATATCATCTGCGAAGAGTGAAAGTTTGATCTCCTCTGACCCTATATGGATTCCCTTGATTGTCTTTTCTTCCCTAATTGAGATGGCTAAGACTTCCATTACAATGTTAAAAAGCAATGGAGACCATGGGCAACCTTGCCTGGTTCCTGATCTGAGTGAAATTATTTCAATTTAACTCCATTCAATATGATATTGGCTGTGGGTTTGCTGTAGATGGTGTCTATCAGTTTAAGAAAAGTCTCTTCTATACTAATTTTTTTAAGTGTTCTGATCATGAAAGGATGCTGGATATTATCAAAAGCTTTTTCTGCATCAATTGAGATGTCTTTGCTTTTTATTTTGTTTATGTGCTGAATTATGGATTTACGTATGTTTGACCAACCTTGAGACCATGATGTATAATTTGTTTGATGTATTGCTGGATTCTGTTTGCTAGGATCTTATTGAATCTTTTTGCATCAATATTTATTAGGGATATTAGTCTATAATTTTCTTTTCTTTTTGGGTATTTTCCTGGTTTAGGGATCAAGATGATGTTTGCTTCATAGAATGTGTTGGGTAATATTCCTTCTTTTTCTATATTTTGGAAAAGGTTAAGTAATATAGGTACCAGGGTACCAGTTCCTCTTTAAAAGTTTGGTAGAATTCCAATATGAAGCCTTTTGGTCCTGGGCTTTTCTTTTTGGCGAGATTTTGTATGGTTGATGCTATTTCAGAACTTGATATAGGCCTGTTCAACATTTTCACTTCATTCTGGCTAAGTCTAGAAAGGTGGCTGCTTCCAAGTATTGGTCTATTTCCTTCAGATTTTCGTATTTCTGAGAATAGAGTTTCTTGTAATATTCATTAATGATTTTTTGAATTTCTGAGAAGTCT
The DNA here is from genome assembly GCA_963573935.1 of Arctocebus calabarensis. Lineage (NCBI taxonomy): Eukaryota > Metazoa > Chordata > Mammalia > Primates > Lorisidae > Arctocebus > Arctocebus calabarensis. Next base: position 963 of record CAUYON010023545.1, read on the forward strand.
GTTGTTATTTCGCCTTTGCCATTTCTGATTGATGAAATTAGAGATTTTAGTCTTTTATTCCTGGTTAGGTTAGCCAAAGGTTTATCTATTTTATTGACCTTTTCTAAAAACTAACTTTTTAATTTATTAATCTTTTGTATAATCCTTTTGTTTTCAATTTCATTTAATTCTGCTCTAATATTGTTTATTTCTTTTCTTCTGCTGGGTTTGAGATTGGAATGTTCTTCTTTTTCCAGTTGCTTGAGATGTCCCATTAAGTTGTTAACTTCTTCTCTTTCCATTCTCTTGAGGAAGGCTTTCAATGCTATAAATGTCCCTCTTAGGACTACCTTTGCAGTATCCCAGAGGTTCTGATAATTCGTGTTTTCTTTATCATTTTTTTTCCAAAACTTTGGTAATTTCCTTCTTAATCTCAACTATGACCCAGCTATCATTCCACAGAAGGTTATTTAGTTTCCATGTTTTTGTATGAGTATGCAGATTCCTGTTGTTACTGAGTTCAACTTTTATTCCTTGATGGTCCAAGAAGATGTAAGGAATAATTTCTATTCTTTTAAATTTGCTGAGGTTAGACTTGTGACCTAAGATGTGATCAATTTTGGAGGATGTTCTATGGGCTGATGAGAAGAATGTGCATTCAGTTTTGTCAGGATTAAATGTTTTGTAGATGTTTGTTAAGTCCAATTGTTGAATGATTAAGTTTAAGTCTAAAATTTCTTTGCTTAGTTTCTTATTGGAGTATCTATCCAACACTGCCAAAGGAGTGTTAAAAATCTCTGACTATTATGGTGCTGGAGGAAATCAAATTGCTCATGTCTGTTAGAGTCTGTCTTATACATTCAGGTGTATTCTGGCTGGGTACATAAGTGTTAATAATTGAAATCTCATTATGTTGCATGTTACCCTTAACATAGATGAAGTGACCATCCTTATCTTGCCTTAATTTTGTTTATTTAAAGCCTATTGTATCTGCAAATAAAATTGCAACACCTGCTTTTTTCTGATTTCCATTTGCCTGAATTATAGATGATCATCCCTTTACCCTGACTCTATAATTTATCTTTTAAGGTAAGATTAGATTCTTGTATGAAGAAGATATATAGCCTGAGTTTTTTTATCCAGTTATCCAACCTGTGCCTCTTTAGAGGACAATTTAAGCCATTCACATTAATTGAGAATTTTGATAAGCCCAATAGTATTTTGGGCTTCAAGATTTTTGAAAGTCCAGTGAACATTTTTTATCCTTTCACCACTATGGAAGTTGAAATTTGATCAAAAGTTTCTGAGTGAATTTACTTTAGTGGTAGAGGATTGTGCTGGTCATTATGGAGGATTGGTCTGAGAATATCCTGGAGAGCTGGTGTAGTTATGGCAAATTTCTTCAACATGTGAATATCATTAAAGTATTTAATTTCTCCTTCATAAATGAAACTCAGTTTAGCTGGATACAGGATCCTGCGTTGAAAGTTATTTTGTTTTAGGAGCTGATCACCCTCTTCTAGCTTGAAAGCTTTCAGCAGAGAGATTTTCAGTCATTCTAATATTCTTCCCCTTGTAGGTTATGGTTTTCTTATGTCTGGTTGCTTGCAGAATTTTCTCCTTTGTGTTAATTTTGCGATGGTATGTGTAAAAAGCCAACGTCAGTGTGAAGGTTGAGATTGCTTCTTTCTCCCAGATCAGAAATTCTTGGGGCAGCCTTTGCGAGAGCACAACGAAGATCATCTTCCACAACAAGTCTACTCCTGTATTTAGACTTGATAACCAACAAGCTGGAAAACCCTGTCTCACAAAGGTACGTTGTTGGAAATGGAAGAAGGCGCAACACAGTCTTAGACAGAACAGGATATGAGTGCAAACACTTGATCCAGAATTTTGTAAGTGGCATTGTAGAGAAGTCAGTTCTCGCTGCATCACTGTTTATAAGCTCAATGAACTCCTCTTGTGCTGTCTCAGGAACATCTTCTACTTTGACTGTGAATGGGCTTCTGGCAAGTGCAAATGGGGTGTCAGGTAGATTTGGAAAGTACAATGAAATTTCGTCTGTAAGCATGTGCAAGTGTCCTTTCACAGAAATTATCATCGTATTTCTTTTGCCTAGTTCAATGTCATGTTCCTCAAAGAAAGCAGATAAAGGAGGCAACATGTAAATTTTATTTTCATCCAATTTTTTCCCCCAAGCTGAAGTTTCATTTGGAATAATCAGATCTTTTCAGACAAATCGAGGCATGTTGCATTTGGTCCTTGCAGTGATAAATTTAACTCATATAAGATGGCAACCAAGGCTCGGCGCCTGTGGCTCAAGAAGCTAAGGAGCCAGCCACATACACCTGAGCTAGCGGGTTTGAATCCAGCCTGGGCCCGCCAAACAACAATGATGGCTGTAACCAAAAAATAGCTGGGCATTGTGGTGGGCGCCTGTAGTCCCAGCTATTTGGGAGGCAGAGGCAGGAGAATCGCTTGAGCCCAGGAGTTGGAGGTTGCTGTGAGCTGTGATGCCCCGGCACTCTACCCAGGGCAATAGCTTGAGGCTCTGTCTCAAAAAAAAAGTCAACCAAGTAAGCTATTTTCTGCAGTTCACTTTTATTGCTAAAAAGTACTTCAAACGGCGGTCTTGCTTTCTGATTTAAAAAAAAATGTTCTGAGTTCATCAAGAAGCTCAAAAACACGTTTTAAAACTTTTCCTCACGACAACCATCTCACTTCAGTGTGAAATAGCAGAGCATTGTTAGGGCATCCAACTCATTGCACAGGTGTGAAAACAGTAGACTGTTCAAAGGGCTTGCCTTTGCAAAATTGACAGAACTTACCACTCTTTTCATTCCTTCTTGTAACTCTTGTGGCAACGTCTTCATTGCTAATATTTGCCAATGAATCATACAGTTAGTTCTGATGACTTTTGGTGACTCATTTAGTACCAAACATTGAAATCCAGATCAACATCCTAGCATAGCTGGAGCACCATCTGTGCAAACACCACCAACCTTTTCCCAAGAGATTTTATGCCAACTGTGAACCAACTGTGTCATATACATCATATGTAGTAGTTGTCATTTCAAGAGGTTTGCAAAAAAGAAACTCACCTTTAAAATTGCCATCATGAATATACTTCATGTAAACCAGTAACTGTAAACAGTTTGCAATGTCTGTAGATTCATCAAGCTACTAATATTGAAAGTGGAGCAGATTTAATTTCCTGGATTACCTGATCAAGAAAATCAGCAGACATGCCATCTATTCTTCTGTGGACAGTGTCGTCAAATACGGAAATTACACTCAATTTCATAACAAATTTGTATCCGATCATAACTTGAACAATGTCTTTGGCTGCTGGTGACAGTAAATCCTCAGCGATGGTGTGAGGTTTCATAGCTCTGGCGATTCTGAGTGCCACCAAATATGAAGCTTCAACTGCCGCTACGTTTTGTTTGTGGTACTTGCCACCAGTGTCAAGTCTGGTTTTCTTGAATCCATCAGATTTACTTCTAAAATAGTTGGTATCCTTGCTGAAAAAGCTGGGATGCTTGCTATCAAAATGGCATTTTAGTTTGTTTGGCTTCATAGATTCGGCTGATAGAACTTCACAACAAATAACACATTGCAGTTTTTTAATTCCTGCTGTAATTATTGAAGTAAAACCATACTGTAAAAGATCCTCACTATGTTTTCTTTACTTAACGTTCTTCTCTACACGATCCATTGTCATGGGATGGTTTACTAATGAAAATCATATATAACAATAGCTTTAATAATACAAAAGATGATACATGGCATAGTTCAGTCAGTACAGTTCATTAAAGTTTCCTGTGAGGTACCATTCTCTGTGTTGTTTTTTATACATACATGTTACTATCACAAGGGGGAAGTCTTCACATCAACCGCAACTGAACATAAAAAGACCGATCAGCATCCAGATCAAGTTCCCATGGTACAGATATTTTTCTTTTTTGCAGTAGTTGATGATTTTATAGTACATGATTTTATATTTACCCAGTAATTATAATTCATGAAGTGTCATTTTACCTCCAATACTGCTGCTTTCAACACAGTTGCTGCTTCTAACAGAGTAGCTGCGTTCTGCACAGTAGCTGCTCTCTGCATACATGTGACTGATCTGCATAAGTACATTATGGTGCCAACCCTGTCACATCCACCTGTATTTGTATGGAGTGTAGTGTATGTGATGGGGTTGGCGTGATGATGTTGTATGTGGGCGTATCTGCATGTGGGCAGACCTGCCTGGAGACGGATAGAGGAGCGTGTCTCAGTTCCTAAGACCATCAGAAATATGTGTTTTCCAATGGTCTTAGGCAACCCTTGTGAAAGGGTCCTTCGACTTCCAAAAGGGTCACAACCCACAAGTTGAGAACTGCTGTGCTAGAAGAAGACGCAAATGTCTGACACGCGATGTCTGACACAAAGGAGTTTATACCTCATGGCATAGAAATGGAATCAGCTTCACGTTCACCTAAGTTCCCCTTGTCCCTACAGTCCCACAAGGTAGATGGGTGCTGTGCACAATGTTTCTGTGTACACTCAAGGTTCCCTAAGCTTAGGAAATCCTGCAGGCAAACCTGTCCAAGATTTACCTTTATTGCATCAGATAGCAAACAAATCTCTTCTCTGTTCTAGAGAGGTACTTTCTCTATTTGTAAGGCGATTTGCTATTCAAACACCATGACATGGAGCCTAGAAGAAAAGCTTCCAAGTTCCTATTTGAAAGACCACAGAGAAAAGTCCCCAAATAGAAATCATAAAATATTTTGAGCTGAATGCTAATGAAAATAAGGCATTTAAAACTTTGTGAGGTGCAGAAAGAGCAGTTTTTTGATGAAAACATATAGCTTTAAATATTTGCATGTTTAAAAGCAGAGAATATAGACTTACAAGCAATTATCTAAGCTTATTTTTTAAAAGCTAGACAAATAAAAACAAATTATAACCAAAGTACATTGAAAATGTTTGATATTCATATGAAGTAACACATTTACAAATAAATAGTGAATGAAGGAAATAATGAAAATAGAGGAAAAACTGATAAAGTAGAAAACAAGCAACAAAGTCAATTAAAAGTTAAGGGTTGGGTCTTTCAAAAGATTAACAAAATTTATAACCCCAAGCAAGACTAATAAAGAAAGGTTGAGAGATAACATCAATCCCAACACTGTGAATTAAAGAAAGGGATGTTACTGAAGATTCCTCAGGTGTTGAAAGCACAATAAGATGACGTCTCAGGCAACTCTAGGCCAGTACATTTGAAAACCTAAATAAAATTGAAAAGTTTCTTGAGAAACACAACTTACCAAAACCAAAACAAAAGAAATGGAAACTCAGATAGCTCAATCTCTGTTAAGGAGTGGAATTTATTATGAAAACAATTCTCCTAAAAAAACTCCAAGGACAGATGATTTCATTAGTGATTTCTGCCAGGTCAGAAATAGAACTAACCTTCCCCAGACACTTCAAACACCAGTGAAGGAAAGAATATGTTATAGGGGTCAGCACAACTCTGACACAAAACTGGACAAGGCCTTAACAAGAAAAGAAAACCACAGACCAGCTGTCTCTGCTCCTAAACAAAGTATTAGCAAGTAATATCCAGTATATTTGTAAATTTATGATGACCAACTATGATTATCCCAGAAATCAAAGATTGATTTAATAATTAAAAATCCACCAATGTTAGAATTCTCTATACATTCCTGAAAAAAGCTCCCAGAAAACTTAGAACAGACTGTGACTTTCAAACCTACAGCTAAATCCTTCTGAGTGGTGACACAGTGAGGACCCTAAGAATGGGCAAGTGAAGGGTGTTAAGGACATTCACTCTCACCACTCAGGTCAACCCTGAACGTCCTATGCAGTTCAGTAAGGCAAAGAAAAAAGCAAAAGGCACAAAAATTGAAAAAGAAGTAAAACCATAGGCAACCTGACTGCTTGATAGAAAACGTGAGTACTCTGCAAAGCAAAGTCAGCACAGCCACAACATACAAGGTCAATATAGAAAAAATAGTGTTTCTATGTACTAGCAGTAAACAACTGAAAAATAAATTGTTAAAAAATCCATCTATAATAACACCACAAATATACAGAAGTAATTTTTTTGTTTTTTCAGTTTTTGGCCGGGGCTGGGTTTGAACCCACCATTTCAGGTATATGGGGCCAGCACCCTACTTCTTTGAGCCACTTGCACCACCCCCAGAAGTAAATTTAAGATGAGACAAACAAGATTACTGAAAACCAAAACATTGCTGAAAGAAGGTAAAGAGAATTTATTTATTTATTTATTTATTATTTTTATTTATTTATTTTTTGAGACAGTCTCACTTTGTCACCCTGGGTAAAGTGTTGTGGAGTCGTCACAGTTCACAGCAACCTCAAACTCCTGGGCTCAAATGATCCTCCTGCCTCAGCCTCCCAAATAGCTGGGACTACAGGTGCCTACCACAATGCCCAGTTAGTTTTTCTTTCTGTCTTTGTTTTTTTGGTTTTTTTTTAATGTTGTTGTTGCAGTTTGTCCAGGGCTCGGTATATGAGGCCAGCACCCTACTCACTGGGCTACAGGCAAGATGGGGAATCTCACTCTTGCTCAGTCTGGTCTCAAACTCCTGAGCTCAAGCAATCCACCCACCTCGGCCTCCCAGAGTGCTGGGATTACATGGTGAGTCACAGTGACCAGCTACATACTTTTCCATCTTTGTTTACCACCACTTCCCCACCCCATCATTGCACCCCCATTACCATGTCTGCCTCCCTACGAGGAGCATGCCCAGGCTGGAGCTGCATCTCTCAGCAGCTGTGGGTGTTCAACTTGAGTGGTTTTTCAGACCAATTAAGGTCACTGTGTCCTTCCAGCACCAGTGTGAGTTGCTAGGATCTTTGCTGGGTGATTTCTTTTTCTCTCCTTCTGCTGTCAGCACAGTAATAAGCACAGTAACACTTCCACCCTCCAGACCTCTTACAGGGGACGGCAACTGTGAAAGGGCCTTGAGCTTCTCTGGATGACATCTTTGTGATTTGCTCCAGCAGCATTAGCAGCCCTGGCTGCTCATTAAGATGCTTGGTAATAAGGTTTCATGGAGGCCTCAGGGGAGTCTGACTTGTTGGAGGGCAAAAGACGGTGACCTGCAGAGCGTGAGCTGAGCCCTATCTTTCCCTGGTAGGACAGACCTGATGTTTTCCTGGCCGAGGGGGTGTGTTATCTCTCCCAAGCCTGCACTGGTTCTCAGCCCCCATCTGCGTCGTCCCAGCCCCTGACCATTGCTGACTGCATGAATCAGGCTGCACTGTTCTCTGAATGCTGTGCCCACACTGAGTAGGTTGAAGCTCATCTACACCAGGAGGTAGAAAAGTGATCAGGCCTGGGAAGCGGAACATGAGGTAGCCTGACAATGTGCACTATGATCTCACGTGAAGTACTTCCTATTGTTCATGTGTCAACAGAGGGGAGAGAACATTCAGAGGGGTGTGTTATAGTGAAAACTGCAATTACTCCAGGGCTGGTGAGAAGGTGGGGACTGTCCCTTCTGTGTTTTACAATGAGTGTGTTTGTGGTGGACTGACGCCACTTGTCTGTCCAGTGCCCCTCCCACACCGCTCTGGTGACAGCCCCCACCTATCTGCCTAGCACCTGTCCCACACCCTTCTGGCGATAGCCTCCACCTGTCTACCTGTCTCCAGTCCTACACTCCCCTAGAGATAGCCTCCGTCTGTCTGTCCGGTGCCTGTCCCACTCTCCCCTGGTCACAGCCCCCACCTGTCTGTCCAGAACCCATCCCACACCCCTCTGGTGATAGCCCCCACATTCTGTCTGGTGCCCATACCACAATTCCCCAGTAACAGCCTCCACCTGTCTACGCAGTGCCCAGCCCACACTCCTATGGTGACAGCCCCCATCTGTCTGCCCAGCACCTGTCCCACACTGCTCTGGTGACAGTCCCCACCTTCTGTCTGGCACCTATCCCACACCCCTCTGGTGACAGCCCCCACCTTATGTCTGGCACCTGTCCCACACCCCTCTGGTGACAGCCCCCACCTTCTGTCTGGCATCCATCTCCTCTACCTCAGTTCACCTGGCCTGGGATCACAAGATATGAACATAAGCCAGTCACAGCTCCGGCTACAGTGAAGAGGTCAGTGTGGGCAGGTGACTAAGATAGTCCATCAGAGTGGCTCTCAGGACTGCAGAGAAAACACCCAGGGGAACCCTCCTGTTGGATCCGAGATACTGGGAATGCTGACGGGAGCAGCATCGGCCTCCCTGCTGCCCCAGAGGTGTCTACAGAGTGAAGAAAAGACTGGACCCAGAGTGGTTTCACAGCCCCATCAAGACCGCATGAAATCAGCCCGGCCTCACTGTTCATTCCTAGGAGCCAATGCGCTTCTCCTGCTGAACCTGTGGCTGGGGTTTCTTTGATCTTTGATACCCTTTCACAGGCCTCATAACAGTCGGAATTTGTTACTGTGTGTTACTTGAAAGCTTCTCAGACCCCAGCAACATTGCCCAAGTGTCTCAGTTTGGCCCCAAAAGATGAGCAGCTTCACACTAGCCTCACGTTCACCCATATAGATCAGTCTGTTCTGCAGAGACCAAGTCTTCATGAGAAGCAAGTGACAACTGGAGTGACAGTAACACTTATCAGGAGCTCCCCAAGGGCCTACACTGGACTAAATACTTTATATAGTTGATTTCATTTACTGCTCATAACATTCCTGTGACGTAGATACTCTAAGTTTCTTTCTCTACAAATAGAATAGTAAGTCTTAGAGATGTTAAGCAATATAATTAAAATTAGGGGGCTTTTTGTTTTGTTTTTTACAGAGTTTCATTTTGTCACCCTGGGTAGAGCCATGGTGTCACAGCTCACAGCAACCTCAAACTCTTGGGCTTAAGTGATTCTCTTGCCTCAGCCTCCCAAGTAGCTGGGACTATAGGCTCCCCACCACAATGCCTGGCTATTTTTTTAGAGCTGAGGTCTCGCTCTGGCTCAGGTTGGTCTCAAACCCATGGGCTCAGGAAATTCACCCACCTTGGCCTTCCAGAATGCTAGGATTACAGGCATGAACCACTGCATCCAGCCATGAGGTTTTTGCCCAGTAAATATCATTTCTCTCATAAGAACACCATCTTCCTGAGGCTGGAGCTGGTGTCCTCTGCCCTGTTCCTCTCACAGAAGCAGCTGGCTGTGACTAATTGTAAGGGGCGCCAAGCAATAAGTTCCAAGTTTTCAGTCTGCCCACAGTAACTCTCAGTTTTTGTATCTAGAATGTTCTGTGTGCCTTTTGATTCAGCCATGTTCTTGGTGACTCTTGACCATTTATGCCATTGTGTGAAGCTAAAGATCTACCAGCACTCAGGACATGAAACTAAGGAAATCAGTATTTAAGGATCTATAAATAAGTTATATGGTAACTTTAACACAGATTAATTTAATTATTTTGCCTTTAAGTTTATTTTGTGTATAAAGTTGATATTTTCCAAATTCATATTAAAAAGTTTGAGGGGTAGCAGAGTAGAATGCAGGCCACCAGAGTTGGATTTTCTATAGAAGTGTGCTCCTGAGCTTTGTGATATAACCCGAAGGGGATTCTTCTCTGGGGTGTGGTTTACTGAGCAACTGGCCACAGGGGGTTGAATTTTCCCAAATCCAGCTGCTGCTCCCCTCTCAGGCTGTCCAGTTCATGGACAGTGTCCCCAGCAGTAGAGAATGAAGAATGATGTGAGGGCCCAGGCCGGCTGCCTTGGACTTTTGCCTTCTCTATCTGAATGTTTCAGGCAAACATGCTTCAGGGTATCTGAAAATGGCCATACTTTCCCCTTTGTTCTTGAGGGAGTTCTAAGCAGCTGCTGAAATCTAGGGAACCATTTTCTCTGCATTTAGCAATAACACTGAGCACAGACCTTCCCTGTGCCCGTGTTGGCTCGTCTATCCACTCTGCACACCAGTTCCTGGTTCTCAGTGTGCAGAGGAGGGTACTGAGCATCATCTGCCCAGGGTCCAGATGTGAGTGGCAGAGGCAGGATTCAAACTCCGCTGACACAGGCATGGAGAGGGTCCTGGCCCAGTCTGTGCTCAGTGAAGGTCCTTTGCCATCATTTCAGTATTGTCACTAAATGCAGCAGAAAGGGTTTCCTAGATTCCAGCAGCTGCTTGAAACTCTCTTAACAGGTCTCTCAGCTCTGGAACCGTTGTGCTTAGCCCCCCATCACCCCCAATCCCTGTCAACCAAGGAGGGCAGCAACCAGCCTCCAACCACCACATGTGGACACTAACCTATGCCCAGCCTCAGAACATGTGGTCCTGAACACGTGGCTGTGCTGTGCTGAGGACGGCACCATCACTCTGCTCCTGCTCAGCCCTCGTTGACCACCGATGAAGACATCTGGTCTAGTGTCAGAGCACCTGAAAGCTCTGACGTGGCCCAACAGGCTTACTCTCTCCTGACTGACTGATGGCCCGAGGCCAAGTCCTCCAGAAGAGAGATCCTGACAGATGCACTCACAGCCTCTTTGCTGAGGAGATTCTGCAAATTCTGTTTTTATTGATTTCCACTTTGCACTCAAGGAGGTAGAGGACTGTCCTTCCTCTGTCCCCAGTGCTTTGAAGATGGGTCCTTCCTTCTAAATGGTCCAAGAGGCCAAAAGTTGGCCTAAAAGGATTACCTCAGCATCCTGCCTTCAACCTGTTGACCCAAAGGCAATCCCTCTGCACTGATGTGGCTGCTTCCTGCCAGGTGCATAATCCATCAACAGAGAGAACTCTGGAACAAAGGCAGCTACCGCCCTGCTCTCTGTGGCTCTCTGCTCTCTCTGCCTCAGCTGACCTGAGAGAGTATAGAGGATCAAACATCATACTTACCACCACAGCCTCCAATATCATAACTCATCTGAGGAATTACTGAGAACAAGACATTCTCCTGGCAAGCCTAGAAATCTCTTGTGACTTGGAAGGCAAGCCACCAAGTAACTCAGTAATCCTGGAGGAGCAAAGTTCAGTCCTATAGTAGTAAGGCTAATGTTAAACATTAAGCAGTTTATGGCAGTTCCTTGAAGGATTAGTGGAGAAAAATTACCTGTTGTATTTTTGGATATCATTTCCCTTGCCACCCTTGAAGATCATTTCCTTGAGTACATACTCTTGGCACCTATGAGATCATTTCCCTGAGCACACGGCCCCTGCATGTCCTTGCTTAGTAATCTTTCTGCCCATTATGTATCTTCTCAATAAAAGGGCTCTGCAAGAAGTGCTCAGTACTACACTGCACCTATGGTCAGCCTCACCTTGTGCAGCGTGTACGTCAATCTGTGTCTCACATGATCATTTATGTGGTCGTGACAAGAGAGAAAGGGATTCATGGCTCCAAAGACTGTGACCCAACTGCAGGCCAAGGCACAGCAGTGGACAGGTCAGTGTCACCTGAGACGTGTACCTGGGTAGCTGTCCACCTGTCCTCGGCACCTTCAGCTTGAATGGCAGTCATTCAGAAAGGCTTTCCTAGATTCCACTCTAAAGAAGTCACCTCGTTATAATCTTGGGGTAAGTAAAGATATTTAAACAAGACTCAAGCACTAAACATAAAAGACAAATCTGACATGTTGCTCTATACTAAAAATAAGAATTTCTGCCTATAGAAAGAGACCATTCGGAAAGTGAAGCAGCAGCCCCAGAGAAGAATGTTCATAGTAACACAGGGACAAAGGCTTCACAGCCCAAATGAATAAGGGGGCCAGGGTTAATAATGTCTTCCCCAGTTACCTCAAATGCCATAATGAATGTGGGTGTTTGAAAGCTACAAAGTGCTTCATCAGTGTCAAGAATGCCATACTTAGGTCTTCTTGGTAGGTCACTGCAACAAAGCCCCTGAGAGCTGGGCAGGTGCATTGAGGCCAGTCTCTCCCTCCACACTGCACAAACCAGGGTGGTCACCTCCTGCCCAAGCCCTGCCATGCCGATAACCCATGAAGCACCATCCAGGCCCCTTAGTGTCTCCTTCCAGAACCCCCATCAATCAGTTCCTGCTGCCTTCTCTCCTCCCATTTTCACCACAGCCCCCAAAGCTTGCCATGCCCCAAGCCCAGCACATTTGTTAGCGTCCCTGGGCTCTTATGGGTGCCTCCCTCTTCCTGGGAGGTCCTTTCTCCCCTCTGTGCCAGTGAGGCTGTCCCAGCCACAGTTCCCAGCGTGCTCCTGCCCAACTGCCTGCTCTGGGAGCTGCTCCTCTGCCTTCGGTGGGGTGCTGGGCTGCAGTCAGTGTCCTCCCAGGCACGAGGGTAGAATGTCCCAGAGTGTCCTTGCAACCAAGACCTTCCCTGGGTTAATACACAAACATTTGGAAAGGGCAGTCAGGAGGCTACTACTCAGAAGGCTGAGATGGGTTGCTTGGCCCCAGGAGTTTAAGACCAGCCTGGGCAACTTAGTGAGACCTTGTTTCTTCATAAAGGAAAATAAAGAACTGTCACTTTCCCTGCAAAGTTGCCAAGCCATATGGGCATAAGCCTAATGCTAAAAGCAGGATCTATGATGTTATGTGGGGAATCCGTCTGCTGTATAGAGCCAGCACAGAGGGGACACCAGAGGCAAGAGACAGACAGACAGATCCAGACGATCAGCAAAGGACTCAGATCCTGCCCACCTGACGCCCTCCAGCTCTATGAGACTGTGAATCCTTCCTCAGCTTACAAGAGTTTGTGTCAAGTTTCTGGCCAGCTGGTCACAGTGTGTTCTCTCTATCCATTCCTCTGAGAGTCTATTTCATTAGGCTGTAAATACACAGCCTCCCCCTCTTCCACACGTGCTCCTCTACCCAAGGCTGCCCTTAGGACTGTGGTTCTTAATCCTGGCAGTGCCTTAAGCTCACCTGGGGGACTTCTAGAAAATGCCAATGCCCAGGCCTCACCCCAGTTAAGTCAGAATCACTGAGGGTGGGACCCAGCATTTTTTAAGTCCTTGAGGAGATTGTAATGTAATGGGCAGCAGGGTTGAGAGTATCACGGCCTTTAGAGTGTACAGCAGACAGGACAGCCCCAGCCCTCCATCTAGGAAATGGAAGAAAAGAAAGTGGGGTCACCACTAATAGAAAACAATGAGGAAAGACCGGTGGGGAAACTCCAGGCAACACTGTGGGGATTTCTTAGGATAATCATGGCAGACACGGTGCACTAACTGGTACAACAGGGTAGCACAGCCAGAAATTCTTGGACTTGGCAGCAGACAGACCAGGGTCCAAGTCCAAGCACTGTTACTTACTGCAGAAGTGACCTTGAGTAAGTCAAGTCAGTCTCCTCCATTTCTGCATCTGTCATCTGAGGTATAAAAGCCAAACTCGCCATCTTCCAACATTAGACTAAGGCTCTCTTGTGCTTTAGGGCTGAGGAAGGGAATCTGAATTCTAGTGGAGCAAGCTGATGACAGATTCACCAGTTCTAACATTAAGAGACTTGTCCCATTTCCTGTATTGGTTGCAATGACTCTAACATGTCCACAAGTTCCTCATCTCCTTTGGGGCCATCTCCAGGCGTTGAAAGCCCTGCTTCCATGTGCCACGTCAGCCTCCTCCATCCTTTCTGAGGTGCTGATGACTTCTCAGGGGTGGATACCCTGCACCTGCCCACCCCGCCAGACGCAGCCCATTGTTGGCAACAGGGTAGCAGCACTCTCCTTGGCCCTTCAGAGGTTTGTAATACCAGCGCCTTCCTCTGTCACACTGCTCAGGCTCCAGCTGCAGGCTCAGAGCATCACTGGAAGTGAACAAAGGAGACAGCTCCAGAGTTGGCTGGAAACTATTGGACAGGAGATTACGTGAGCTGGTGTAACGTTTAATTCTGGGTGTCTGGTACAAGATCTCTCAGTAGCTATAAGAGGAAAAAAGAGGTAGGTACTTAAGGATTTTGAATTTAGGGAAAGACTAGAGATAAATGAGCTGCTTTGGCTAGATTGGAAGTGGTGCGTTCAAACACACACACTTTAAGTCATACTGAAGATGTGGCTGAAGGTCCCCAAACAACCTCCAGTGGCCGAAAATAAGCCTTTCTAAGGAGGTGTGTCAGTGGGAGGGTCTAAGGGTTGAGACAAAACTCAAGATCTCAACAGCTTAACCCCATGTACAAGTAGCACCCTGCTAAGGCCGAGGTCCAGCCTACGCTCCTCCTGCAGCCACTCCCTGGATAGCTCTCCTCACAGGGAGACAGGAGACCCAGCTCCTTCCATTGTGCAGCTCTGCCCTGCCCAACCTTCCATATCCACTTCCCAGACCCAGTGGAAAGGGAAAAAAAAAGAAATAGAACTAGCGAAGTTTCCGTGTGCCTGGCTTGAGGGACCCTCATTCTGTAGACCCCACCTGAGTGCAGCAGAGACTGAGAAACAGTCCCCTGTGCACCTGGGGTTTGTGAACTTGAAACAGTCTCTGCCACCAGAGGCACTTGAGTCACCAGCAACATCTCCCCCTTCACCCCCCCCCACCCCCACCCCCCATTCATGTCTGACCTCCAGCTCCAGCGTCTGCTCTGGGCCAAGATACCAGGCCTGGGGATGCAGAGAAGTGTAGGTGCCTGTGAGGGAGGGTGCCTGGGCATTGAGGCTGGAACCCTGGAGTTGGAATCCTTTCTACTCAGGGAACACAATGGCAGCAGTTCATCCTCTCTGTGCCCCCTCCATGTTTTCACGTGTTAAGTGGAGACAAAGAGGCATCTACATCACAGCTGGTAGCGAGAATCAGACAGGAAATGCACGCAGAGTGTAACCCCTGCCCAGGGTTCCTCTGTCCCACCTCCTCCTCCTGGGACTGATGGACTCCTAGGTCAATAGGGCTTTGTGTGCTTGTTTCTCATTAATGGTGTTTGGATACTGGGCAAAGGGGAGGAGAGGAAGCTTCCTCCAAGATGCCTCACTAGGGAGAGCAGGCCAAGACACCACAAGGCCAGCAGGCAGAGGCCACAGTGAGGGGCCTGTGTGGGTCACACTTATCCAACCAGTTACCAGAGGTCAAATCCCAACCTCACAGGGGTAGGAACCCAGCCACCACTACATGGAAGAGTCTGCCCCTGGCCCAGCCGCCGTGGCTAGCCCGTCTTAGGGCTTCTCTCCCCATGCTAGGAGCCTGAGGGTGGTAAGACTAACCCGAGGCTGGAGCTGCCCACATAGGTGACCAGCAGGGCAGGCCCTGCTCTCTAGGACCAAAAGAGCCTGGAGGAAGAGCAGCAGCCACTCTCTGACTGTATGGCCCAGGGAAGGTGGTTCCCCTGTGCTCCTCATCTGCCCTCAGGGAAGGATTGCCTTAGATATTGCTGTTATCCACGCTGAATAGCCTAAGAAAAGGATGTTATAATCAACCATGTCAGCCAGGGTGTAAAGTGCTCTATGTTTTCCAAAATCATCACCCCAGCATGATGTTTTCATCCCTCCCTCAAAGCAAGGTGTACCAGGTAGGAGAATTTATTCACCACACGACCGTATTTTAATTTGCTTAGCAGGTGGGTCCCAAGGCCCTTAGCAGAACTGTAAATCAGGGCTGCTGACTTCCATCCAAAGCTACAATAAGAGCCAGATGGGACGTTTGGCCTGTATGGACTAACTCAGTATGGACTAACTCACTGGTCAAATTCCTTCTGGGTCTCACGGCCAGTTCCACCACGAGCATCTCTATCCTCTGGGACTGTCCTGCTAGGTGAGAGGGTTGGAGGGATATCCTCATGCCACTAGACACCAAATTCCCAGGGAGGTTTCTGCTCCAGCAGGTCCTGATTCTCTGGATACCCCTGTCTCTCCAGCCTTGGGGGCAGTGATTCACCTATGACCTCATTTCTCCAAGATGTAAGAAGAGGTGTTGATTTCTCAGTGTGCTTGTTGACTGGATAGAGTGGTGACATCTGAGTGCTGAAAGTAGTTAAGGAAATTTTGCCCCAAAATGTGACTCCTTGGCATAAAGAATATTTATTTTGAATTAAAGGCCATTCATGATCATTAAAAGAGGTCTTTTCTTTTTCTGCATAAAACCTGAGTAACCTGGTTGAGGATCAAAAAGAGGCTGCTCACTTCCTTATTACATGCTAATAGACCTGGCCCCAAGGTCATTTGAAGCCCAGATACCTACCTGGGGTTAATTTACAAGTCAATCTGTTTCCCTCCATCTATACATCCCCCCAGCAACCACTTGCTGCATCTATAATTTTCCACATTCTCCCTCCTCCCTTCCAAAAGGCATCTGTAAAGGTCTCTGACCATCAATGAGACATTGGGTAATCATTCTTGTGGTTCCCCACATGCACATGGTGTTTAGAAATAAACCTTTCTCTTATTAATCTGCCGCTGTTATGAGTTGATCTTTCAGCAAACCAGATAAAGGGAAACAGGCAGGTTTCTCCCAGATCCCTGCAGGGCCTGCACGCCAGACCAGAAACCAGAAGCATCATTTTAACTTATATGCTACATTTTATCCCCCACCCATGCTGAATAGAATTCTTTTCTCTTTTCAGAAAATTTGAAGAGCACCTAAACATTTCACTCTGACCTGGCTGACTTTGCTCACTTACCTCGCACTTTCACCTCAGGGTTTCTCAAGTATGATTGATTTGATTTTGCTCCTGACTTTATAACATGAAACTCAGTTTGGATACTGGGCAAACATGCTTCACCAGGGAGTTAGAAGGTTTAGCTTTCAGCCAGTGAAATCCAGTATGCTTTGTCATTCTCAATTCCCATAAAATGCTTTAAGGTTCCTGTGATTGCCAACTCAACCGTTTCAACCAGCATCTAGGATCTATGTGGCAGATAGTGACTTTTGCGAGATATTATGCTATTTAATTGCCTGATAATATTATGTCCGCACTGGTAATATAAATGAGGCAGTAAAAGCAGGTGTGAATGATGAAATGTCAAGGACTCAGAAGACAGTGGATGACACTGAAGCATGGTGGGACTTTAGAAAGACGGCCTAAGTTTGAACATGGGCAGGCAGGACATTTAATGCCCAACCTGTATTCCTGCTAAGTCCCACTGCTGGGACCAAACCTATCTTTTCATAAAGATTCTTTGGTTTCCAGATTCTGCTAAAACTCCGCTGGAGGATTTCTTTTTACAGCTTCCTCTGTCTGAGGCCTCACACTAAAAGAAATAGAATGTTTCCCTTCTCTTAAAGTTTGGAAATGTTACGTCAGGACTTTTTGCTTCTCTATTTTTCGACTCTAGCGATCACAGAATCCCTCCTGCTACATCTCTCATCTTTCAGTTTGGGGCAAGGGATTCTAAGAATCCTCCTAATCACCCATTTTCTAACATTTTACCATTAGGTGTGGCTAAGACTGGCCCCTCAGGGATCTGGAGCAAAGACAGGGGAGAAAGGGCAGGTCAGGTGGCCACTGTCTGCCCCTTCAGTTAGGAACCGAGGTCCTCAGCCCATCTTAGCAGAGATTGTAGCAGAGTGAAAAACATTCTAGCCCTGAATGAGCTGCCCATTGTAAACTATTGAGGGGTTACAATTTCTACTAATACCATATTCTTCTGTTAAAGTATAATTTCCAAAAGATAAAAACTCGACTTCATGCAATATAAAATAAATATATGTCAAAGATTTTATTTAGCTCATTAGTTAAGAGAGAACCAATAAGATGTTAAAACTCTATCACATGAAAATCTGAAGAGGAGGGTATTTTAGGCAACTTAATTAAGGAGCATTAGGATATGGTTATTACCTTAAGTATAAAACTCATTAATGTTCATAGGGCCAAAAACTATACTATTGGGGTTATCTTTTTCACCATTTAGAAATTATTCGCGTTTCAGACCAGAATCAGTAGATTCCCCTTTGCTCCTGTGGAACTGTACAATGGCCCCGTCAGTAGAAAGTTGGTTTAAGCTCTGCACAGGAGGTGCACCCAGCAAACTCTGTCACTTACCTCTGAGTTCAGCAACACAGTCTCACAGTTAGGCCAGTGATGCTGCAAGCTCTGAGCTGCTGTTGCAGTCACCTTGGTCCCTGCCTCCAAGGACTGAATCTAAAAGAGCAACAGACACATCAAGTTAGTCACAATTATGTTGTGTGGGGAGGGTTTTAATTACCTCGTCTGGAAGTTTTATACATTACTGGTGGGAGTCAACATCAGTACAACCTGTTAGGCAAATAAAGAATGGTTCTTAATAGAGG
The DNA here is from genome assembly GCA_963573935.1 of Arctocebus calabarensis. Lineage (NCBI taxonomy): Eukaryota > Metazoa > Chordata > Mammalia > Primates > Lorisidae > Arctocebus > Arctocebus calabarensis. The sequence continues at coordinate 19,098 of CAUYON010023545.1, forward strand.
GCAGGTAAACTGTGGGGTCAATATGAGTTTACTGTCAAAATTGGTGGGACAAGAAACACAAAGGTCTAGACATATAAATGTAACAAATATAGTATGTTTAACAATATAAACATCACACCAGAAAGCAGGAGGCAGGTAATTAAAAAGCCATTTTTCATATTTGGGTATCAAGAGATGTCTAAAATCATGGCATAGAGTGTTTTATCTTGTATTTTGCAGGTAACCACCATTCATCAAAATAGAAAGAGCTGAAGGAGGTGGTCTGCAAGGACGTGTTGGGACGGAGAGGGTGCTTAGATTTGCCTGCAGTAGGTAGGAAGGCCCAGGCAACAGCTGCACTTGAGACACTGTGCCTCTCAGGTGACAGAGGTGTTGCAGACAGCAGAGGAAGGGCCCAGAGGGCAGAGGAACGGCAGGTGCAGCAGCCTTGACAAGAGAGAGCAGGGCACTCCAGGCTGATGAGCCTGGCAGGTGCATCCTAGACCAGGATGTCCAACCCACAGACCCAAAATGGCTGTGACTATGACCCAATACAAAATCGTAAACGTAAAATATGAGATATTTTTGTGATTTTTGGTGGAACTCGATTGCACAGTCTTCTGTGAACTTTGTAGGCTAAAACATTGTGTCACAATGTCACTTAAAATAAACATACAACTGACTCAGTGCCTGTGGCTCAGCGGGCTAAGGCGCCAGCCACGTACACCTAAGCTGGTGGGTTTGAATCCAGCCTGGGCCCGCCAAACAACAATGACGGCTGCAACCAAAACAAAAATGGCCGGGCGTTGTGGCGGGCACCTGCAGTCCCAGCTACTTGGGAGGCGGAGGCAGGAGACTCGCTTGAGCCCAGGAATTGGAGGTTGCTGTGAGCTGTGATGCCACGACACTCTACCCAGGGTGACAGCTTGAGGCTCTGTCTCAAAAAATAAAAAATAATAAAAAAAAAAAAACCCACACAACCACTGTCAAACATGCGCAGCTCCAATTTTATGCAGAGTGCTGCCTCCAGTATGCCGTCTTCCAAGTGTAGACAGTCAAATTGACACTTGCAAACGTGGTAT
>CAUYON010023546.1:0-68772 GCA_963573935.1 Arctocebus calabarensis
TCAAGAAAATGCCATGAAGGCTAACTGTAACAGTACGATCAAAACATTTCTGAATGTATATGAATCGTGCCCTATGATTGCACCAATGTACAGAATTATGATTCAATAAAATTATAAAAAAAAAAAAAGAAAAAAAGAAAAAATAGCCGGGCGTTGTGGTGGATGCCTGTAGTCCCAGCTACTTGTGAGGCTAAGGCAAGAGAATTGCCTAAGCCCAGGAGCTGGAGGTTGCTATGAGCTCTATAACACCATGGCTCTCTACTGAGGGTGACAAAGTGAGACTCTGCCTCTACCAAAAAAAAAACACCAAAAAACAATTCCCCATTCTAGATACCATTAAAAACATTAGTGATTCATGAGAGGAGGTCAACATATAAATGTTAACAGGTATTTGGAAGACTTTAATTCCAACCTTCATGGATGCCCCTCAGGGGTTTAAAAGTTCATTGGAGGAAGTAACTGAAGATGTGATGGAAACAGCAAAAGAAGTAGAAGTGAAAGTGGAGCCTGAAGATGTGATTGAATTGCTGTAATCTCATGATCAAACAGCATCAGTTGAGGAGTTGCCTTTAATGAGGAAAGAAAAAAAGTGATTTCCTGAGATAAAATCTACTCCTAGTAGATTTTACTGAGAACATTGTTGAAATGACGGCAAGAAATTTGGAATATAACATAAATTTAGTTGATATATTAGTAGCAGGTTTCAGACAATTAACTCTAATTTTGAAAGACTTCTACCATGAGTGAAATATTATCAGATATTTTATGCTACAGGGAGACCTTTTGTGAATGGAAAGCTCAATTGACGTGAGAAACTTTATTGTTCTCTTGTTCTAAGAAACTTCCAGAGTCATCTCAGCCTTCAGCAACTACCACTATAATCAGTCAACAGCCATCAACATGGAGGCAAGACCCTCCACTAGCAAGAAGATTATGAGGGACTAAAGGTTCAGATAATTATTAGCATTTTTTTAGCAGTAAAGTATTTTTCAATTATGATAGGTATTTTTTTTAGGGGTAATGCTATCACACACTTCACAGACACTGTATAGCATAAGCAAAGCTTATGCATTGGGAAACCAAAAATTTGTGTGACTAACTTTCCTGCAATATTAGCTTTATTGCAACAAAATGGAACCGAATCCACAGTGTCTCTGAAGTATGCCTGTATAGTAGTTTATTTAAATAATGCAAATATTCGGAACATACAGAAGGATATGGATAGAGATCATGCAAGGTGCTGGTTAATGAATGCCCCTTGTAAGTCACACCTACCTCAGTGCTATATTGATGTAGAGTGTAGTCTTCTAAAGATTCTGAGGTATCTCTGAGAAATACTCACTTTCAATAGTCAGAAACAAGTCTATTGAAGAAGCCATAGAATCAACTGGATAGTTATTATGCTTAGGGTTTGAAGATGTAGTTTGATATTTTGGTTGGGGCATGGAATTTAGGGTCAGAGCAACTTGTTTCAAATCCCAGTTCCATGATTTATTAATTGTGTGATAGTGGACGAGCCACTTTGTATCTCTGACACTCAGATTTGTTATTTGTAAACAATACGATGCCCAGAGGTGTGTGGATCGAGATGGCATATACATAGTCCCTAAGACACTGCTTGATACCTTGTGGTTATTTAGAAATGTTAGCTATTGCTATAAATATTATCACCACTGATGTAGCTGTTGAATTGAATTAATATCTACCTGCATGTATTGATTTTGAAGGTGCTATCTTCATAATTGACTCATCAGTGAGTCTTTTTCTTGACCCAGGCCTTGTCACAGGTTATGAAGACAATTATTTGAGAAGTTAAAGTTTGGCCAAGTGAAAAGAAAGACTGTATGTGGACTTCTAACCATAATTGGGTAATTATGTGCAGAGTGAAAAGGTAGTGCTGAGAAGGGTCTAAATCCTGACTGTAGGGGTAGGATAGTCTTCAAGAAGAGATGACATATTATAGCTGGTTCTAAAGGATGCACAGTTGAGGGTGGGATACAAGATTGAGAATTGCAGAAAGACTAGCTTAAAGGAACAGAGGTGTAAAAGGACAAAATCTTTTAATTAGTTTTAACAAACTAAAGCATAGTATTTAGAAAAGGGACACGTGAGATTGTGCTAGGAGAGGAATAGCAGGATATAAACCTGCATTTTAGTCAGAAACCTCGTAAGGCTGAGGGGTTTGTGCTTACTCCGTGTTCACGGGGGAGCCCTTGGGAGTTTTAAAGCCAGGAATTGTCACAGTAAGATTTGTGTTCTGGAAAGATCATTCTGGTGTGTTCTGAAGGGTTTATGTGGGAGAAATATGAGATGAGATGCAGAGACTCTAATTAGAAAATTATTGTCATAAGGAGGCATTTTAGGTCAGAGGCAGAGGTAACAGAGAGTTGAAGGTACACTTCAGAAACAGAAAGGCAGAAGTCTGGAGCGAAAATATTTATCTCTCACCGGAGGAACTCTTTGAAATATTTGAGGACACTGCTTTGAGTTTTCTAGATCTTCTGCTTTTCAAACCAAACATCTTCCACCCTTCACAAATGTCCTTGTCTTCCTTAATGTTTATTTTATGGCTAAATCTCTCATTTTTCTAAAATCAGATGCCTAAATTGAAACCGACTCTTCAAATGTAGGCCCATCAGTCCTCCAACCACAATGGTACATCTGTCATTGATTATAAAATGGCATTTATCTTTCTTTTTTTAAATTTTTTTTTTATTGTTGGGGATTCATTGAGGGTACAAGAAACCATGTTACACTGGTTGCATTTGTTGGGTAAAGTCCCACTTATAATCATGTTTTGCCCCCAAAAGGTGTGGCACACACCAAGACCCCACACCCCTCGCTCCTTCCCTCTCTCTGCTCTTCCTTTCCCCACCTCGCCCTCATTCTTTTCTTGGGCATTTATCTTTTTAAAAGTCTCATCATAATCTTGGCATCTTTGAACATGTGGTCGACCCTCATATCTCCAATTCTTTATTGTTTTATCTGTTTCCCTGCCATCTTTTAGTATGTAGTTTTCAAGATTTTCTTTTGTCCCTATAATCTGATATTTTACCAGGCTGAATTAGATGAGAAGGTGTTTGGAAGACTATATTTTAAAATAGCTTACATTGTTAATAAGTGAGAGTAATTAATATTAACTACACCTAAGTAAAGGATTACTGTGAACTTCTATGGACTAAATCATGGCACGTAAGCATCTTAAATGTAGATTCTAAGATACCTAAATATAGAATCCTTCTCACTTTACCCATAGCCTAGCTATCTTATAGAAGAGACATTTATTAAAAAATGGAGATTCTGTCTAAAACAAATACATTGAAGCTTCATTTCAATCATAGATCATCAACAAATTTACCTATCATTTCTCATAAACCTAAATCATCTTTACAAACACAATATGACATAATGACAGTTTGGGTGAAAAAAGAAATCTAAGTATGTGTATTGATAAATGTATAATGTGGCCCTAGGCACATCATCCTCTCACTGCCTTATTTTCCTCATCTGTAAAATAGAAAGGAACAATAACAATAACAATATCTCATGGGGTAATTAAGAGAATTAAATAGTTATGTTGTTAATATAACTCCAATTCTGCCAGAAAGTACCATTTTCTCCTAACACTAAAACAAATGAATGCAGCCCCTCCTGGAGGTAAAGGTGGATCTCATTCGTTTCCTCTGTGCTCTAGCTTACCCTCAGCTGAATAAGAATATGTGATCATCCATCAGGGAACACTTATTAAATACACACCACATTCCAGGTACTGTATTTAACGTATGCTTACTAAAATTAATAAGACCTGGTCTTTCCTTAAGACATTTAGAGTGCAGTATAAAGTCATCAGTTAACTTTTTATTTTTTCCCAAAGTCTCAAAAAATAGACAACTAATATTGTATAAATAAAAGTAAAAGAGAGTTTCAAAAAACAGATCCTTGCCAAATCTTATAGACAATAGAAAAAGAAGAAATATTTCAAAATCATTCTACTTGATCTGGATACACCTGACATTGAAACTGGAGAAAATATATGGTTATAAAGGGAAATTATGAACATATTTCACTTACAAATGAGGATGCAGGACTTCATACTGAGCCTCAGAGTCAAAGCATTCTATAATAGACTTACTCTTATTTGACAATGTGAACGTTACTTTCTTGGCATTATTACTATTAATATTGCTTAATATGTTGATGCAGTAATCATCTGTTTTCTTTTCTGAATGTATTTGTCTTCGTTCATTCTTTACATGGTTTTTGTTTCTAGTCCTTATCTTATACATTGTTATTGTTATTAAATTTTTAGCCTTTTAAATTCTGTGAAGGCAAAAAGTGGAAACCTAATTAACACATGTATATGTAAAAATTTTTAAAAAAGACATTTAGAGTGTAGTAGTATGACAGATGATTAGACCACGAATTACAGCAATCTCCTAGCCCATGACATTCACTGGCTTATGAACAAACTAGTGGTTTACAGCCTGTAAAGTTGATATGCACTTTCATACTTACTCAAAAACTGAATATTAGAAATAGTCTGATTGTTGCACAAGCAGGAGTTTAGGGACTGGAATATGTTTTTTCCTAAACATAAGTTCTTAAAAATGTGAGGTCTATTGGTCTCTTAGAAATGGATGAGAATCTCTGAATGTAAGGTTGAGTAGAATAGCAGTGAGGAAAAGGCTAGTTAAAGGTAGGAAGTAATTTAGGGCATATACATTGAGGAAGTTATTTTTGGTAAGCTCTTTGAGACACTGTCATCTCCAACCTTTCTGGCAATGAGATAACAAATAAACATAAGTCTCATAACCTTATCCATGGTTACCTGTGCATATTGGACACAGTGATCAATAAAATATTCTTTCCTATCTGTGCCCTCCAGCACCCCACACGTAAATCAGAAGTTAAGTAGCATTGTGAAAACACTGATGTTTTGCAGTCCCACATTCCAAACATTTCCGACCATTCTCCATTGACAGTACTATTTTTAAATCAATTTGCCTTGCAGTATTTTATATTAGGGAAACAACTAAAGTAGAGAAATTATCTATCTAGCATTACTTCCTGCTGACAGCCAAAACCACAATGTACCTATTTCAAATATGGCAGAAGATGAAGCTGGTACAATGGGAACATCTGCAACCACTGTCCCAGCTCAGGGGAACTTATGCTGGTTCTATTCAGCATCACCCATCCCTCTATCACTTCTCATGGGATTGCAGGTGTTCTGGAATATTGCAGGACAGAGATAAACTCCACAGGGCCAAGCTAGGTCTGCAGACAGAGAGGACACTATACCCACTGGGACTTCCTCAGGGACAGGGCGGTTGCTGAAGTAGGTCAGTGGTACCCTGGAGCTAAAGGAGAGATAGCCTAGTGGAACCTCACTAGAGAAAAGACTAGACAGGCTGCTGTTTATAATGTGGCGGCTAAAAGCTTTTGCACGTACCAAAAATCCTGCTGGGAGTACTGTCCCGAGACATCTCTCCTTTGTGTATGAAATGTTCAAATTTACCACGTTTTCTTGAAAAATTCTTATCTTCAATCCTTCTCTCAAATGCATTGCCTCCATTTTTTTTTGACCCGGAGGCATCTAAAGCAATGACAGAATGGAATTGGGCAATGGAAAACATGAGGCACAGAGATTAGGAGACTGTTTCTTTCTGATTTCTACCTTGGTAAACTGAAATGGACCAGAAATCATACTACCTGTGTGTACGAAGATATTTAAGGAAAAGAAAAGAAAGGGGGGGAGAAAGTGAGGACTATAAGCAAGCAAAGTAAAAATGGTTAGCATTCCAAACAGTTCTGCTGCAGGTGAATTTTCCAAAGAGCCCTTCATGTTGCATGGGATCAGGATTTGACTCCCGTTCTGGCACTTGCTGGCTGAGTAACTTTCCATAAATTTGTTCACCCCTCCAGAACTCAGGGATTTCCTCCTCTGTGAATGGGGACAAGAGCAGTACTTTCTCTCATGGGCTATTCTGAGGAGTAAATGAGTAAATAGGAACATACTTAGCCATGTGCACATAAGCATTCAGAAGTTAAAATGTTTTACTTTATTGTTTGATTTTTTATCTATATCATTCTGCTGGAGCCATTATTATGAGTGATGATGAGTGATCTTGTTTTTTACACTCTTCTATTTATAAATCTCACAAAAGTATGTTTTACCTATCCTGAAATTGCCCACTATTTAGAAGAGTTAGATTAGCAATCATATGATGGTCTCAAAAAAGGTTAGTATGAAGACACTGTAAATACATAGGCCAAAGGAGCTTGGAGATTGAGCTTTAGCTGCTATGGATGCAAAGACAAAGGGAAAACTCGAGTTTAGGGAAAAATAGGAGTGTCCAGAATAGGGTAGAAAAGAGATTTTAAGGTTGAGAAGATGATGCATTATCTATTAATTTGCCTTAAACATAACCACCTCTAAACTATTTCCTTACTGGCAGGTTTTTTGTTTTTGTTTATGTTTTTTTATTCTATCTTGTTTGGCTTGTTTTTATGAGAAGATGTGTTCTATGGGAACATATTTATTTTCTGCTGATAAATAGGAAATCAGTGGTGAAGCAGGTTTTACTCGGCTGAACTTACCGAGTCTATAAAACAAAATCTGCCCATCTATGCATCCGGCCAGGGCAAAGGGCACTTGGCAAGGAGTCAGGCCTGCTTCTTTCTTGACTGGCTTCCATGGCCCTTTCAAATCCAACCAGGGCCGAAGAAGAAAAGGGGTCTTCTTTTGCTTCACACAAACTGAGAGCCATTTTGATGACAAGAAAGCAGCGTTGCTTCCCCATGTGTCTTTGTTCGAGTGATAGCAGGCCCATTGAAACCTCCTGATGGAGCTCATTGAAAATAATAGGCCCTATTATCTTCACTGGCAATGCTGCCATGAAGCTTCAAAACCACAATAATGACAGCACGTATTGGATGTACAGTAGAAAGGCAGAGTGTGATTATGGGCAATTTCTGGCTCTTTTCTACACACCTCAGAGGCTAAGGAGGGGCATCTCGGGCAGGCTGGAAAGCGCAGGAAGGGGCATTTTGCAGCTATGCCCCTTTGTGATGCTCGTATCTTTAGAATTTAAATGCTTTGTCTCAAATAATTTGCAAAAGTAAAATATCAATTTCAAAATCTCTTTAGAAACCAGAGTTTATGAGAAACAGACTCGTTGATTTAGTATTGAAATACTGTCCTATGTGGGAACTCAGCAGGGACTATTGCTGAGAGGTTGGTAGGAATTGCCGAGAGACAGCCAGCGTGGTGAGTCAAAGGGACCCTCTCCTTACCCCATAGAAGGGCCTGCCGTAAGATCACAAAGGCCATCCTCTCCCCATGCCAGCTCTCTCTCTGTCTCTTGCAGTAACCTTGAATTTTCCTGGTACATCTGATTTTCAGCCTACTGGAGTTGGGAGAAACAAATGAAAATGGGTATACACCTAAAGGAGAGGAAAACATCAGCCCCCAGAAAAACAAACTGGGTCAGGAACAGACCTATTAGGCTCTGAGAAATTACCAGGAGAAAGTCTCCCTGGGGTCTCAATGACAGCCGAGCAGGAAAGGGCTCCCCCAGGAAGAGAATGGGCTCTATTTTATTAAAGATAAGGAGAGGGAAAAAAGAATATTTACTTTGGGGGGACCTTTCTTTTTGTTGCTTGTTATTATCTCTATTTTCAGGAATAAAATGTCTTAAAACCACTAACCAACACACACCGACATTATTTTTTTCATTCGAAACAACTCAAAAGAACACAGTGTTCCATGTATATCACCCTTGGGGCTTATATTTAATATAAGAACAAGATGGTCTCCCTGCTTGCCTGGTGCCTGACTACAGCTGGGGAGAGGCCCCCGGCAGTAACAACAGCATCCGGCTATTGTGGCAAAATGGAAAGTGACAAGGAGGAAAAAGATATCTAATGGAAACTGCCCACAAATCTGTCCAATGGCTGAGGCAGGGCATTACAATACCCCAGTCCCAGAGAGATGATATTGAGAAGCAGCTGTAAGAGTTGATTGGGACTCACATCTACGTAAAAAGTCAATGTTCTCTCCCATCCCGTCTTCCTTCTGCTGTGTCCTCTTTCATTTTCAGTCTCACTAGGGAATACTTCCTTCTAAAGACCCAACCTAGGTGGCAATGTTATTTCCTCTGAAAGGTGTTACCTCTTGGGAAACATGTTCCAGTACATCTTTCCAGCATGCATGATGACATACACACACACTCACACGTGCAACACATGGTCCAACCATGTCACTCCAAACCACCCAGAGGCCACAACCAGCGGTGCATGAGGTCACACCTCTTAGATGCTTGATGTCTGCAAAGCACCATCCAGGGTGAGCCTCTGCCCCCTCAGGGTCCATGTCTGCAGCTATACTACAAGCTCCCTAAATACAACGACAATTAATCTCCATGCCTGGCTCCTAATAGGTGCTTCATAGATAGCTATATGTGGTCACTCATTCATAGCTCAGTTAGCTAAGCATAAAAATGATTACTACTAACAGTAAAACATGAGAAGGTTTTAAGGGAAAATGGTATTCCTCGTTGAAATTGATGACTACTTTAACATCTCTTAAAAGTAGAACTCATGCAGAATCTCATTACATTGATTAAATTTCAAATAAAATTTGAATCTCACAAGGCACTTCTCTCTCAGACTGTGTCACTATGTTAGGTGCTTTCCTGTATATATCACTGTATAGAAATGTCAGATCATGCCCCTGCTTCAGCCATTCCAGGATCTTTGAAGCCAAAAGAACATGCATTTGCAGAGCAAATTTATTATTTGTGATTTAATTTCACCCTTATGTCCTGTGAGAGACACTGAAGAGAAAACTTTTTCCCCCTATCATGTGGATAAAAATATTGAGTTCCATGAGCTAGTAAGTGACAGAGCTAAAATTAGAGCTCAGGGCTTCTGGGTCTGTCCTGCATCTTTGCTCAGATTCTCTTTCCCTTAAGAAACATTACTCTGAGTTCCTTGGCTATGAAAATCCTTTCTTTGTTTTTCTAATATCCTCTTTTTTCATGAAACTTTCTCCCACTACTCTAACCTCTAGTGAAAATGATAACACATAATGTATCTAATATTTAACACTGCAAAAAGTCATCTATATTTTCTTATTTTGTCTTCTTAAATTAGTTCTTCCTTGAACATGGAGGTTACAGCAGCCTTTTGTCCTATAGGTTGTAAGTATGTAGAGCTGCAACTGGGGTCAAGGACTCTAATTCTCCTTCTAGAATCTTACATCACACCTTGCCACTTCTCAAAGACCTTTTAGCTCTTTACTGATTGGCAATGCATTCCAGGCCATTGGAATATTGTCTATTTTGTCCCCATATGTGTTAGTTTCTTCTCTTTTCCCCATCTGCATCCCCAAGTAAACTCTAACTAAATTGACCCAAAAGATGATGTTCTATGTTTCTTTTATGTCCTGCTCTTCTCTGTAGCACTCAGCTACTCATTTCAAAGTACATGCATAATTTTCAGGAATCTACTTTTATTAAATTCCTTGAACAGTTGATAAAATGATTGATTGAAAATATCTCTCTGTCATTATCAGTTCTTTTAACTTTTAGAATGATTTTTTTCTGGGTTATTTCTGCATATTACAGGCACTTGCAGTAGCATGCCTTTATCATGTTTTAGGACCTCATCATTTAGTAAAATATTTCAATCCTCCATAAATCACTATTTGTTTCAAGATGGATAAAAGTCTTAAATATAAAGCATGAAGTCAAAAATTCTAGAAGACAATGTAGGTAAAACTCTTCTAGACATTGGTACAGGTAAAAAATGTATGATGAAGACCTTTAAGACAAATACAGCAAGAACAAAAATAAATAGATGGGAATTATTTAAATTAAAAGGCTTTGGACAGCAAAGGAAATAATCAACAGAGTAAATAGACAGCCTGTAGCACAAGAGAAAGTATGCACAGACTATACATCCAATCAAGGGTTAATATCCAAAATTTACTAGAACTCAAACAAATCAACAAGAAAAAAATAACCCCTTTAAATAGTAAGCAAAAGATACACACAGAATTTTTTTCAAAAGATAGGCAAATGGCCAATAAAAGTATGGAAAAATGTTCACCATCACTAATCATCAGGGAAATGAAAATTAAAACCACAAGGAAATATCACCTAACCCCTGTCAGAAAGGCCACTATCAAATAATCTATAAATGGTAGATGCTGGTGTGTATGCAAAGAGAAAGGAACACTTCTACACAGTTGGTGGGACTGCAAATAAGTACAAGTACAAAGGAAAAGAAGTCATTTTACCAGAAGTCTCCTACACTTGAATGTTTACTGCAGCACAATTCACAATTGCAAAGGTCAACCTAAGTGCCTATCAATTCATGAGTAGGTAAAGAATACACACACACACTCCAAGGAGTATGATTCAACCTTAAGAGGGAATAAAATTATGTCTTTTGCAGCAACTTGAATATAAGTGGAGACCATTATCTTAAGTGAAATAATCTCAGGAATGAAAAAGTAAACACCACATGTACTCACTAATAATTGGGAGCTAACATATAGCTACACTAGACACAAAAAGATGTAAAGTACATTGGTAATCAAGAAGGGGGAGGGGATTTAGGGATAAAAAGTTACCAATTGGGTACAATGAGTACTATTAAGGTGATGGGCACACTGAAGCATTATACTAGGGATCCATGCAACAAAAACATTTGTACTCTCTTAATATTTAAAAAAAATAATTAGCATTTGAACCAAGCATCTTTCTAGACTTTGCAGCATATTCTTGGCCTATATTTAGCCACCTCCATGTTTGAACCTTTTCTTGAATTGTACCCAATGATATGTTATTAGGTTTGTGATTTTTTCACTTTTAACTATCTCAATGCAACAGTCATCCTTATGAATTGAAAAAAAAAATAGCAGATTGACCTTTATAAAAAGGAACTGTTCAGAAAATTCTGGCTTTGAAATTATGCTGGAAATTTCTGTTAGTGTCCTAGTAATAGATGAAAGATGTGTCTTTTGATTAGACAAATGCCCTTGAAATCCCCTGCATTTTGATTTAAAAAATAGCTCATATAACTATGGGTATCAGTGAGAAGGCATACGGATAAAATTGAAACACCACAAAACTAAGAGTTTAAAGACTATGAACTCACTAGACTGGGGGGTCTTTAAAGAGTACATGCTAATTACTAATATTAATATTGCTCATGCACAGATGTTTCTGCCTTATATAAATAATACTTTCAGTAGTCTGTCAGTTGAATGAGTGAATGAATGAATAATAAAAACAATGACAGAAAGACTAGCTACAAGTAAATCTGTCACACTAATAAGTGGGTAACCCAAACTAAGTCAATAACTTTTTCCATCTCACCTTCTCTATATCAAACCCTGATTTGACACGATCTACTATCTTCACCTTGAGATTGTTGTGAAAATAAAATACTACATGTGTGTTAATGCTTTCTTCAATGGTAATACTATACATTCTGTATCTGTTAGAAAATGGGTTTGATGGCAAGTTACAAAATTTTAACAGCTATAGTTTAAACAAATGGGAGTTCGTTTTTCCACATAATACAAAAACCGGAAGTTAGCTCTGGCTGTTATTATTAGTCAGCAGCTCACTGAGTCAGGGCCTGTGTCTATTCAAGTCTCTCTACCCTTCTCTCATGATCATACATGATAGCAGCAGCTCCAGTTGTGACACCATGTTCCAGAACAGAATATGTAGAACAGAAGCATGATAGAGCTGTGGTGTCTATTTTCTTTTACTTGATAGGCCAAAGTTTCCCCAGAAAACAATACAGCAGACTCTCTCTGAAATCTCTTTGGACAGAACTTTGTTTCATGGTTATTCCTACTAGATTTGAAAGTGACAGAAGGAACTGTCATAACTGACTTTGCTCGATCATGTTTTATTGCTTAGTAATGTTCATACTCTTCCTCAAACAGAATTAGGAAAAATTACATTCAACCATGCAAATATCTACAAATGTTATGAATAATATTCAGAAGGAAAGAAAAACCACTATGTCAGTGCTTCCACCAGACACAAAAGTGGGTGCACATGATGGCGTTAATAAAGATGAGAGTCTAAATTTTTTCCTCTTGATTACTGCCTGTTTTGATAAGGGACTGTCATAAAATAGTCTAGTATGTGATGTACTTAAAATAATGGATACTTTGAGAATCAACTTTTATAATGCCACCCAAGACAGAATGATGGCCACAGTCTTTGTAATAGAGGGAGCATTATCTGACTCTCCAATATGTGGTACCCTTTAACTTCTGTTATGAAAAGGAGTAAGTATTCCATATTATCAGTGCAAAGTGCCTGTAAGAATCATAATAATAATAATTATAGTGTATGACAGAGAAACACATTCAGTCTGAGGCACTCCTGACTTACTCCTTTGCCCTTAATTACAGGATCAACCCAATACTCCATTCCTGTAGGTCTCTGGTGACCCACAAGTTTCTTTGACTTGAGTTTGTCTGGCATAGTTAAATAGGGTATTCATTCCATAATTTGTTCGACTATAATACTGGTTCCCCCTCCTTACCCTTTTTCATACTCCCGTTTAATTTTCTGTGTTTACTCTCCATTTTAGAAGTTGCTAGAACCTAGTGCTCTGACTCTCGGCTTACTTATAAAGTCGGTGTTTACTCTGTTGAACCCATCAGTGTTTAAAAGAAAAAAAAAAAAAGGAGACTTCTGTGACCCAGGGAATGACAGAAGGTCACAATTTATAACTGCCAAATTACCAGGTCATTTTACTAATACCAGCCTCTGAAACAGTAGAAAAAGGTGCTTTTAAAGCCATTGGCTACAATCCTATATGAAATATCAGCTATGTTGCTTTTTTCTTACACACACAGTAGAGCCTGGAGTTTTTACAGTTCATCATGATGCTTCAGGGCTATACTGTTGCCATACAACAGATTTCTTTGTTTTAAGATTGCAAATAATACTACATATTTTCTTGCAGTAAATTTCTCATTTCTACTGATAGCCACATAAAAACCGAAGGACTTTTGAATTAGTCAGAAGATTTTGGTAATACTGTATATCTATAGCAATAATTAGAGCCCCATGTTTTAACATAACCTCCAATATATTTCTTTTTCAAGATAGAAGTTTTTACATGATTAGGCTTCTGTAGATTGATGTCTTGATCTGCTTTGTGTTTCCAAAATACCACAGACTGGGTAATTACAGTTCTGGAGGCTAGAAAGTCCTGGACTGAAGGACAGACACCATCTAGTGAGGGCTTTCTTGCTGTGTCATTCCATACTGGAAGGCATTGCATGGCAAGAGACCATGTGCAAGGGAGAGAACAGGCAGCTGAAGTTTTCTTTCATCAGCCCCCTCCTATGATAAATAATCCTCTCCTTCAATAGGGCATTAATCCATTCCTGGGGGCAGAGACCTCATGATGTAATCACCTCTTAAAGGGCTTACCTGGTAACACTTGTACATTTGAGATTTAAGTTTCCAACCCATGAACTTTAGGGAATTCAGTCAAACTAGAGAAATTTGTTTCTTGATTTATATAGAAGCTGTTTTTTTGTCATTACTTTTTGTTGTCATTTGTTTTGATTTGTTTTTTTCTCCTTGACAAAGTAAAATCATTCTGTTCTTGGCTGCCCTTCTGAATTTGATTCTTTACTTTGTAGTCCATTTGGGATTAACATGAATTCAACTATTCTTATAGGATCTAAAACTCAATCAAGACAATTATAACCATTATACACTATAGGAATAAGGTCTGGGCTCTATGAACTTTTCAAGAAACTTCAAGAATATTTGTAACTGGTAAAGAAACTTTACTGACTTTAAAATATTTAACACAAACTGAAAATTTCCAGGATGTGCATTAAAATGTCTATAACACATGATATCGATAATTATTAAATTTCAATTTTATAAAACTTCTATTTCATTAAAAATTTTAATTTCCCCACTTTGAATTCTCAAGCATATAGGATAATTGCTAAAATTCAAAAGCAAACTTTTAATAAGAAAATGTTTGAAATTATTTAAATTCCAGGTTTCTTTTTAGTATGGGATTTGAGTATGTTTCCCATACTGTAGTATAAGGTCTCCATAGATAGAGGGCCTAGGGTCCATAATGGTCCCTCAGTGATCTGGTCATTATGCCCATGGCCTCCCCACCAGGAGTTCATTGTGTACCATGTACACTGTATGGATGGTTTGGTTCTACTACTGTGCTTTTTACTCTAACTCCTTTCCCTTGCCCTGGGGCTATTATAAGAACCATATTCATTGAATTATCACATGTCAGACATTGTGCTCAGAGTCCAGAGGCCTTAACTCCTTTGATCCTCTTCTCCTGATAGCCCTAGGAAAATAGGCTGAATTATCTTTAGTTTATAGATATGTAATTGTGTCTTAGAGAGTTACGTAACTTGCCAAAAATTGCACCAATAGAAAGTATTGAAAAGGGTAAGGAAATGAGACTTTGTCCATTGCTACCCTCATTATATTTTCTGCAGAAGGTAAAAACATTGTTGTCAGCTCCACTGTGTGCCAAATGAATTCAGTCTACTTTTACTATAACTTCTAAAGAATTAGGCAGGAGAAACTCATATAATTATGGTTTGAAATTTCCAGTGAGGGCCAGAAGGCTGTGCCGAGTTCCCAGCCCTTGAAATATTGTGGCAATTATGGAGATTTTTTTTTTCCCTTTCTTCTTTTCTTCATCCTCTAATTCAAAATATAAATAATATTAAAGTTCAATCTAGAGATAAGTTAGGCAGAGTCCTAGCTTTGTCTACAATGATTGCTTTTTTCCAAAATATCATATATTATTTTAAAATTTTTTTCTTATTGATATACCTTATTCTACTAGCATTCTAAGTATAAATTTGGTCTGTGTGATGGTTAATATTAAGTGTCAGCTTAGAGTGTTTGGGATGAGATTAACATTTAAATCAATGAACTTTGAGTAAACCAGATTGCCCTCCATAATATGGACAGAGCTCATCCATTCATTTGAAAGCTTTTATAGAACAAAAAGACCAGACTCCCCAAGCAAGAAAGAATTCTCCTGCAGATTGCCTTCAGACCTCATCTGTAACATCATTAGTTCTCCAGGATGTCTAGCCTACAGGCCCACTTGCCAGCTTCCAGAATCACAGAAGCCAATTCCTTGTAATAAATCTCTTGCTATGTATGTACACACATCCTATTGTTCTGTTTCTCTAGAGAACCCTGATTAATACTGTCTCTCTGTTGAGTTTATATTCCAAAAGGCCTGTCCTCAGTCAAGTATCCCAAATCTATGCCGTTTTTTTCTTAATTTAGTATCTGCATTCTCAGTTCACTATGGTATTGCTTACTTTGCAAGAAGATGAACTGTTCACTGAGAAACTTGGAGTTTCCCCCTCTTCTATTATACTAAGAACATATTCTACAAATACCCTTTTCCTAGATCTCCTATAAAAGTTTAACCTCAGAAATAAGACAGCATAATTACAAGTCTGACCTTCAGAATCAGATCTCACTTCGGTCCCATTTCCCTGGGACCTTAGGCAAGTCATCTTGACTTTCATGACCTTTATTGTGGCAAAACAAGAAAATGTTATCATTTCAGATCATTGGAGAAATGCAAATCAAAACCACTTCTGAGATTTCACCTAACCCCAGTGAAAGTAGCCCACATCACATAGTTCCAAAGCTGTAGATGCTGGCATAGATATGAAAAGAAGGAAACATTTTTACACTGCTGGTAGGACTGCAAACTAACATAGTCTCTTTGAAAGGCTATGAGGAAAGGAAAGAAGGATGAGACTCCTTTTGAAAGGAAAGAAGTATGAGACTCCTCAAAGAACTAAAAGTAGACCTTCCATTTGATCCTGCAAGACCATTACTAGTTATCTACCCAGAAGAAAAATCATTTTACCATAAGGACATTTGCACTAGAATGTTTATCACAGCTCAATTGATAATTACCAAGGCATGGAATCAACCCAAGTGTCCATCAACCCATGAATGGATTAATAAACTATATATGTATAACACTGAATACTATTCAGACATAAAAAAGATGGAGACTTTATATCTTTTGTGTTAACCTGGATGGAGTTGAAGAACATTTTTCTTAGTAAAGTATCACAAGAATGAAAAGGTAAGTATCCAATGCATATATCTTCAATAGTAATATAAAGCCAATAGATAAACAATTAAAGGCCCACATGAGAGAAAAACACAATTAAATTCAAATTGGGGAGGGGAGGGAAAGGAACAGGGAGGAGGGAAGGAGATTGGTAAGCTCTCACCTAATGTGCACAATGGAAGGGTATACAGCACACACCCTAGGTGAAGGGCTCACCTACAACGTGAACTTTACCTAACAAACGCAAACAATATAACCTAATCATTTGTAGCCTCTTATTAATCAGAAATGGAAAAAATAAATTTAAAAATCCCATTGTACTAAGAATGTTTCATAGTATTTAGAAAGGTAAATGCTTAATAAATGCTGATTATGTTAATTTTTATAAGTATTATCTTATTAAGCAGGTAAGCATATACATAATTTCTTACCTTTAAGCTATAGTAAAAGTGGACTTATAAATAACTACATAAAAGTCCTTTAGAAATTTCTCCATGGGCCCATAGTGGTAAACATTTGAGAGCCTACATAATAACTAAAAAACCCTGAATATGAACTGGTCATATATGCAAAGTTCTGCCAATTAAGTTTGCAAACTCATCCTAGAAAAAATGCTACATTCCTCATTGCTGAATATCATTATAATCACTTTCAAAGTACTCCCCTTGTGAAGATATGCACTGACACCAGTACCTAGTTCATCCTTCAAAGCAATTTTGGAACTCTTTTTTTGGAATGGCCATCAGAGCTATTATGGAACAAAGTTGGAACAATTAAGTTTATGAACTGGCCACTCTGTGCTTATACTGGCAGCACTATACAAACAACTCAAGTAAAATTTCATAACCTTGGTATATCAGTGTCTCACCACTGTGTTTGTGTTGACTTGTGGTGCTGTCTTGCTGAGTGGTGTTCATCATGATCATTATGTGTGTGATTTACTGTGCTGTATGACAGCAGCTCTGATAGTTCTTCCAGAAAAAGAGTTCCAAAGTTGCTTTGAAGTGTAGACTAAGCACTGGCATTGGTGCATAGCTTCCCAAGGCAAGTACTTTGAAGTTGACCATAGTAACACTCGGCAATGAGGCATGTAACATGTTTTCTAGGATAAGTTTGCAAACTTAATTGTCTGACTGTATATATACTCCTTTCCAACTATCTGCTGTCCTATTTATAGTAGCAGGCTTCAACCAAGTTACAACCCTATGATAACATATTACTTCTTATTTTCCACCTATCATTTTAAACAATGATTGCTAAACCTCCATTGCTCAACAATCAGAACTGATCAATTCCCACCTACTGTTCAGCTGCTGAAAATTTTGTGGGCGATTGTGCTAGATGCTCATTGGTCCTTTTTTTCTCCCTTAACTGATCTAGCAAATCTTCTCTGATTAATCTAACAAAGGTAAGTTTGATCATTGCCTACTCTACCTAAAAGATGCTCTTCTGAGGATTTAGTAAAAGACCAATCCATCTTGGTTTTCATGTTCAAGAGAGACACGTTTCTTACTTTTTTTCTTAATATACTAGGTATCCAATTTATATTTATAACCTATGCCATGAAATCTTAACTTTCACCAGGAAAATATCAGAACATGAATCCCAATGCTTCTAATAGAATTTCCTTTTTGTGTCTAGATTTTTTTTAATTATAAAAGTAATTTCATTTAAAACAACAACATAAAAGCCCCTTTCAGCAAGTTTTACCACTAGAGATAACATTTTCCATCCTCAAGAACATGGAAATCAAATGAGTTTCAATTTTAAACCCATCAAAATCTGTGAATGGCATCCTAGCTCAGAGCCATGCCTCAGAGTTTGACTCTTAGAGACCATGGTCCCAGTGAATTTCCTAAAGGCCGGCTTTCCCAGGGGCTGTTTGTTATGTGGAAGCCCTCATCTCATAAACAAGTGAATTAGTTCACATTAACCACCATCAATGGCAAAAGTACACAAAACATAAAGAAATCACCTAAAATAATGTTTTCGAACCAGCTGCTAAATTAAGTAATGTATTTGTTTTATTGCACATTTGCATAATAGGGCAAACTCGAAACTCTCTGTAACAGATGTGCTGGTGGCAGGGAGATTTGATTAGTGGCTTCTGTTATTAATCACTGCACAAATCTTAAATGATTTGTTTCTACAGTTTGATCAATTTACATCTCAGAACTTACATTTATGCACACAATGTGGAGATAAAGCATCTGTTCGTACCTTTCATGGAGGCATCAATATATTTATAGCGACTGAAGTTTTGTTAACCAAGGCACAGGGGACTTTGGTCAAAGACTTAAAAACTTTGTGAAAGTTCCTCACAAAGAATCTTTATAAAAGATCATAAAGATCTTTATAAAAGATCATAAATTTTATTTATTACCTAGTTTGGTCATTCCTTACCAGACTAGGTAATAAATAAAAACCATTCTTTCCTGGACAATTATATTCCAATGTCTATTCTTTCATCTCATCTTTGAAAACAAACAAAACATATGATTTTGAAATTCACTTGTTTGAACCATGGGCATTCTTAATTCCCACAAACCACTTTAGAATTTTGAAGAATTGCAGGGCACCATGCTATCATTGAGCATGACTGCACATACTTTAAAAATTATCTTTCCCTTTTTAATTTTACATTTGACATTTCACAATCCTATATCTATGACTCTCATCAGCATTTTAAATAGGTGCAATACATTTTAAAATGGCATGCCTAAATAAAAAAAGTAAAACAAAGGCAATATAAATATTTTTTCATTAATTTCCAATTAACCATGATAAATGCATTGGTTCTACACATAAATGTTACCCCAACAAGTCAAAACACTAAATAATGCGATTTTTTTCTAATTGTGAGCACTGCAGCTATTCTGTAAGCAAATACATAGTCAAAACTTCCTTAAAATGAAATTAACAATTCAGCTCATCAATTCCAGGGGTTTTATTTATATTATAAGGCTTGCTATAAGTATCACTGCTTGCTATAATGATTTACTATTTGGGTCCTAACATTTCTCTAAATGCTTTATACATTTTAATATATATTCTATTTGATTAATTTTGATCTCCTCCACAAGCAGGATGACTAACTAGCACAGAAGAGTAAGTATTAGGGATTTATTTTTTCTCATACTATTTCGTTTCCCCAGTTTAGTCTCCTATTTCTTTCTGGTAAAAGGGGGGAAGAAAAGAGAGAGAGAAAAGAATCCTGGTCTGAAATTAAATGCATCATTTCTGAAAACTGGATGAAATTTCAGATAAAGACTTTGTTTTTAATGCTTAGGAAAAAATTAAAATGTATATATTTTTCTCAGTCAGAGGCGAGACTGTTATAGTTGCAACCCCTGCCTTTTTATAGTTCATCCTGGGAGTTAATGAAGCATTGCATATTGGTTTCAAATTCAAAGCATATGTAGTCACTGAGGCATTTTTTTCTTTATGTAGCACGGTTTCAAAAGGAGCCCCAAATGTGGTCATCTTAGAAAATGTAATTTGGTTGCATTTAAAAGAACTTTTTCCCAGACGACAAAAACCTTCCCTTTTGAGTTGCCTATGAGAACGCAGACTGGCTGTGAAGTATGTTCACCACTCTCTGTGAAAAATGTACAGAAGCTGATGAAAATATATTAAAGGACTGACATGTCAAGGCCATGAAGGGCATTGGGCAAATTTGGATAAATGTATCCAGGTTTCACAGAATCAGAATCAGAAGTGAGTTAGAGGACAATGTAAAAAGATGTTGAAGAGGATAATGCAATTCAGACAACAAACTTAACAGCATTACACATCCACAGCCATCTCCGAAGTCATTAACGCTGTTGCCGGGGGTGTCTGCCAAAGAGGCAGATGTCATTCTGCCACAACTTGGCATCTGATGGTTGTCATTTATAAGAGAGAATCGAGTGAGGACTGTAATTAGTTGTGTGCTGAATGGAACCTTCCTTCTGACTCCATTGGCGTTTTTTTTCCTAGTCTTAAGCACATAAAGAACAAAGCAAGGAAAATGATCTGCCCTTTGGACTCCTAAAAGCTCACATTTTTCCCTCTGAGGGGAAAGCATGGCTTATAGTTGTTTATTTTTTTTTATTAAGCATTTATTGTGCTATTTGGAGATGACAGACATGTTCCTGGACCCCCCAAAGCATATGCTCCATTGGAAGAATCAGACACGCAAACAAATCAGTTACAAATATACCCTGGAAAGTGCTATGTTGGCGGTATTGGATTATAAATGGTGTCATGGGAGTGCAAGGAGTGGAACAACTTCTCTTTGGAGATTTGGGGAAAGGCTCCACAGAGGAGGAGACATTCAAGGATGAGCAAGTGTTTGGCTGGTGGGTGAAGAAGTGAGGAGTGCACATTCCCACAGAAGAAATCATGTGTGGACCAGTGATTATAAAACTATGAAATCATTTATAAACAGTCTTTTGTACTCTAGGAATGGTGAAGATTTACATGTGATGAGACTTTGAAGGTTATAGCCTTTCTAGATGAGGGCCAATCACGTTGGAGCAAAGAAGAAAATACCTATTGAATCCTTAATTCCTATTTTTTTTTTTGAAAACCACTGAGAAAAATCGGGTGAATACAAACTCAGGATAATTCCCCTAACTCCTTCATAATAAAAATAGCTAATGTTTGATTGCTTTCTGAATTTAGTTATCCCATCTACTTCTTACCACAAACTGATGAAATACATGCTATTATTATTTTCATTTTATAAATGAGGAAAAGGAGAAATAGGGATGATAAATAGAAGACCCCAGTTCACTCAGTAGACAACCAGCAAAGGTTGGGGAAGGCACAAAACCTGTGGCCCCGCTCTCCAACACTATGCCACGTATGCTGTTCACAGAGCTGTGTTTGTAGTACTTGCAGATGGTCGCTCCACTGTCTGGGAAAGTTGCAGCTTCCTAAATGAAAGAATGCAGTCTAGCGAGTCCCTTCAGAATCACTGATCTTTTTCCATATTAAATCTAGAAATGACACTGAAAATATATTTTAAAAAAATTAATCAGGTTAGAGGTCAGGTGTGGTGACTCATACCTGTAATCCTAGTACTCTGGGAGACTGAGGAGGGTGGATTTCTTGAGCTCAGGAGTTTGAGACTAGCCTGAGCAAGAGTGCGACCCCATTTCTACTAAAAATAGGAAAATATAATCCCAGATATGTGGGTAAACAAGGCAAGAGGATTGTTTGAGCCCAACAGTTTGAAGTGACTACCATGGGAGGCATGGCAGTCCACCTAGAGCAACTGAGTTGAAACTTTATCTCAAAATAATTAATTAACTAATTAATCAGGGTCAAAAGATTACCTGCCCCCTATCTAAGTATACTCATTAGGTCTGGAAATCCCAGACTGAAGGGCTAGTTTCAAGAGGATTACAAATTATTTTCAAAACATTTGCATTTTTCTCCTATTAACAGGTGAAACTTATGCAATCAGAGAACATAAAACACCAAAAATGGAGAAAGCCTGTAGGACAGAAATTTTCAACCCATGTGCTGTGAGAGGATCTTAGGTGTGCCATGAAAATATTTAAAGATCGTTAATTAAATTACTTTAAAAGAAGTTCAAAGTACATTAAGTATATGCTTTTTTTTTTACTCGTTTTCTCATCCACATAATTTAAATGTGCCATGGAAGTTTAACTATAGGTTCCAAAGACATTAAAAAAAGGTTGAAAAACTCTGTTATAGTACAATGCACTTCAAGGTCAGAAGGCACTTAGAGAACCATGGGAGGGAGGCAGCAGGTCTTGAACTCACCTGAGAAGGATCAAGACCTCCTGGAAATTGTTAGTGAGGCAGTTAGCTAGATATGAACAGGGTGGATGATGGATGTGGTTATGTTTTCTTAGACTGGTTTGGGCCTCATCTGAGATATTATGGGAACCAGGCTGATTAAGACCTCACAGGTAGTTTGTTTTGAAAACAGAGTTCATTAGGATCCTGGGAAACTTCCAAGAAGCAGCTGACATTCCTTAAAGTTGTGTAAAAAATTCAGCACTGCACTTTCCACAGGCTCTGCAGTCACTAGGATGGGGCCCAACTTGCTTTGCAGATTGTGAGTTACCTTTATTTTCTTGTTAAAACTTTACTTGCTCTGTTCAATTATTTCAGCAACTACCCTGAGCCACTGTGCTGCTCTAGCAAAATCAGCCAACGAATGAAGAACCATCTGCTACCCAAAGATGTCACTGGGAGCACCTCAGCTGAATTGATCCCTCTACATTATGAAACTCTGAGGCTGCCCTGCTATTTCTCAGGGGCCCAAACTCTTCCAGAATACCCAGGATATCATCCCTTACCCACCCACCTATTGCTGGAGATTTAGGAAAGCTAAATCTTTAGTAACAGGAAACCAACTAGACTGGCTTCAACAATAAGGAACTTATTTCTCATAAAATGAGTCCAAAAGAAAGTAGCTACTAGAAAGGTCCAAAGATAGCTGGGACCCTAGTCTGTGCCCCTCCCTACTCAGCTTTAACTTGTATTCTTCTCAATGCTGAAGCTGCAATGGCCACACTAAGCAGCATGTTCAGGCAGGAGTGAATCCACCCTTTTCTGTGGCTTTAAGAATGAGAAAACCTTTTATGGAAGGCCATAGTAGCCTCTTTCTCATAATTCATTGTGTCCACTGAAACCTAGTTTTTGAATTGCCTTAATTGGATTTTTTGAAAGTCCAGTTTCCACTTATTTTCCTTTTGATTGTGAGCTACAATTTTACCTCCTGGAGGCCCAATTTAGGAGCACTCCACTGAATGGAAATGTGCCCATCATGTTAAAGATAAAACAAGATAAGAATCGAATTCTATCAACTCATTGTGGTGATGATAATTAGGATAAAAAGCTAGTAGGCAGTATCCCTAGGTACAGTGTACAGGGTATTGGGAGGTGATAAAAATGAAGTAAACAAACCAAACCTCTACACAGATTTTATGAATAAAATGGACTTATTTCTCCTAAAGCTTCTATACACGTTTTAGGAAGGGGCATTTTTCTGCCTCTTAGCATCAGGAGACTTGGTAAGCTAAAACCCAGGCACAAGTAACAGACTATGTGCCACTTAACTTTGCAAGCTGTGTAGGTGGCAACAGGTGAGCAGAAAAGTGGACCTAATGAACACCTGGACCTAAGTTTGGGCTTGAGAAAATGGAAGGATGATTTAAATATGAAGGAACCTCCTTTATAGGTGAGCCTAGGTATTTCCTGGTTGCAGGAGGAGCCCCATTTGAAAGTGGCATTTTTGCCCTTTTCAAACTGCTCAAATGCCAACATTGTGTTCAGGAGAAGGAATGATGTTCCCCCAAGCTGTGTAACTCATTTCCATCCATCTGGGTATGCTTAGGTATCCAAACTGCCCTCCAGCTATGCAAGATGAGTCAATATCTTGACCAGATTGTGAGTATTCAATAAAAAAAGGGACTGGGTTAAAATGTTCTTAATAAGGAAGGCATTATGCCAAAATAGACCCTGCAGCAGCTGGACCTCCTTGACATTGCAGAAGAGTGAGCTGTACAGGTAGCAGACAGCTGCATTGTTCAGTGTCATCTGAGGTGTTGCCAGTGCATGGCTGGTCAAGGTCTGGGACATCCATAAACTTCATTCTTCAGCAGCCCTCTTCCGAGCCACTATGGATAAAATAGCATCCAAATAAATGCTGTTCTTCTTAGGCAGGCACAGCACTCCTTTTAGCCTGGACTTTTGAGGCTGGCGTTGTAGAGTTCAGATGCTCCTAAAGTTCAAAAGGCTGCTTAAAGGGAACCAACTGGGTTGCTAAATGGAAGATCGGCAACTTCTCTCCAATTCTACTACTTAAACCTTGCTCAGGCAGGTAAGCTTTCTTCTCTGTTACTTCCACCTGCCTTTTAACTACACACTCTTGTTAATCTATTTTACACAGAGCAATCAATGTTGCCAAAAAATGTAAACCAGATCATATCACATCACACTATTGCTTAAAATCCTTTAATGTCTTCCTGATACTTAAAATGAACTACAAACTCCTCATAACCCTCAAAGACTGGGCTGTAGATCTCTACAAATGCATTTCATCTGGCCCATTCCCCTTCCCACCAGGCTCCAGTCACATGATTGCATGCTCATTCTCACAAACAAGGTCACTCACGCATGGCAAATTTTGCAGAATCTCTCTGCCTAAAATGTATCCTCTGCTTTCCTGTTTCCATCACTGTTTGCAAGTCCATTTTGTCAGGTTCTAGTCTAACTGTCAATTCAGGAATAGAAAGGCTATTCCTGACCATATAACATAAAATTAGTCTTTGGATTATTTTCTCAGTAATTTGTAATTCCTTTGATTAACTGTGTATATATCTTTTTTTTTTTATTTCCATAATGAACATTTAAGTTTCTGAGTGAAGGGGCCATGTCTGCCTCATTATTTTTATACTTGTACCTAATCTCTGCCAAGATGACACGTAATGAGTCATCAAAGAATATTTATTAAAAACCAATGAACAGAAAACAATAAACCCAATTAAAAAATCCACATAGGATTTGAGTTGACACTTCATCAAAGAAGACATGCTAATAGCAATGATACCTGAGTACAGGTATCATTTAAATGAATAAGGAGGAAAATAAAAGAAAAACTTCCATTCCCTCTGAAAAATCATCTTCCAACTGAAGATATGAAGTCTTTTGTCCCTGGCATCTTTTTTGCACTATTGTCATTGCTAACACTAACTCCCATTCATTGAGGGTGTTTGTTAATGTTGTTCTAGCGATCAGACATACTGAGAGATGTCAGACACAAGTTTCTTTCCTGATGATCTAACTGAAGTGTAAATAATCTGTGAGAAAAAAGAATGACCACAGAAGACTGGAGCTTTGAGGAGATTTTCATAAAGAATTCTGTGGGGATTTGAGATCAACATTGAAGGAGGAATTAGGAATCAAACCATATGACAGTGGGAAAAGGACACTCAAGACAAGTATAACAGGAAAATTAGAGAGTAAATAGAATGTATGGAAGAGATGGGATATATATATGTATATATATTTGATTTGACGGTAAATATTTGAATACTTCTTGTTAAATGTATTATTTGTACCATTATTTATCCATTAATCACACCCTACTTGCAAATATCTTCATTTGATATTTTGACTCATAATTTGAATTGTGTTATTTTTATCTGTAACATCTGTTTTACTATCCAGTGAGATTACAAACATAATATAAGCAGGGGACTTATCACATGCATCTTTGTGTTCATAGAATTTCAGATTGTTCAAATGGGAAACCACCCTGGCTATGTCTTCTACCTGAGAACAATGACTCTGTGGAATACATAAAAAAGGATCATCTATTTCAGGCTCTCAATAAACTTTTCACGGGAAGATTCTCATGAGGCAGCTTGTTTCAATATCAAATAGTTTTGTTTATGGCAGCAAATTCTTAAATTTCTTTCCTTCTCAACTTTTCACTGCTAATCCTAGTTAAATCCTCTGAACTTATGCAGGACAGAAAAATATTAATCCTTTCATTCAAAATAATACCTTGCATATTTGAAGGCATAATTATTTTTCTTTTGTCTGTTATTCTTTAAGCTAAATATTCTTATTTTCACTAGCTGTTCCTTGCAGATATTAGTGCTCATTCAATTACATCTATTTTCTTAAACAATTGAATAATTTTTTAAGCTCTGTGATATCATGGACTCTGCCTATTTCATTTACATTATATTCTTCTCACCTATAATTATAACTGATATATAATAGGCAATCAAAAATTTTGTTAGTTGAATAAATGAAGGATTAAGAATACAAGCTTTCTTTCACCAGAGTAATAAAGCAAGAAAAAGACATAGCAGGCATCCAATTGCAATGGAAGAAGTAAAACCCTTTTTATTCAAAGACAATATTCTTATACATGCAGAAAATATACAGAGTATCTAAAAGATTCTAGAACTAATAAATGAGCTTAACAAGGTAGCAGGACAAAATATCAACTATACAAAACCCAATTGTATTTCTACATTCTAGTAGTAAGAAATAGGAAATTAATTTTTAATAACACCCCCAAAGATAAGAAAATTAGGAACAAATTTGGCAAAAGATATATAAAAAATATACACTAAATATTATGAAACATTGCTTAAATAAAGGAAATCTAAATGAAAGAATAACCATGTTTATGATGGTCATGCGTTAGAAGGCTCAATATTGCTAAGATGTCAATCTTCCTTAAATTGATCTATAGATTGCTATCACAATCAAAATGTGAGGAGGCTTTTTTGAGGAAACTGATGAGTTGATTCTAAAACTCTTATGGAAATGTAAAAGTAGTGTAAACAACTTTGAAGAGTAAAATCATTGGGTAGACTAGTGATGCCTGAATTCAAGATATATATACAAAGATTAGTATAAAACTAGTCATCAAAAAAATATGGAATTGAAATAGGAAGTTTGGGATAGACCCATACATAATAGACAACAGCAACAGCAAATTCAATGGAGTAGGGGTAATCTTTTTAACAGATTTTAGGATTCATACTTTGAACCATAAACAAAATTTTTTTCCAAGTGGATCATATGCTTAAATGTAAACCTAAAAATAAAAACTTCCAGAAGAACATATAGTAAAAAAAAATTGTTACCATGTTGGGCTCATTTCATTGGTTAGACACTAAAACATGATCCATGAAACACAACATCGGTAAGTTGGACTTCATCAAAATGAACAGTTTCTAGTCTTTGAAAGACATCATTCAGGAAACAAAAGGTAACACATAGACTGGTAGAAAGTATTTGTAAGTCATATGTATGATTGAAAGAATTTTATTAATATTTAATTAATTCAAAATCCAATGAACAGAAAACAATAAACCCAATAAAAAAATCCACATAGGATTTGAGCTGACACTTCATCAAAGAAGACATGCTAATAGCAAATAAGCACACACCAAAAGGATGCTCAATGTCATTAGCCATTGGGAATAAACAAATAAAGACCCTCATTAGAGGCCTCAACAAACCCATTCAAATGACTAAAATTAAGAAGACTAATCAAAGCAGGTGTTCATTGGGATATGGCAGAACTGGAATTCTCAAGCACTGCTGGCGTGAACGTAAAATGCTAGAATCAATTTTAAAAACTTCTTTGCAATTTCTAAAAAAATTAAACATATACTCACTATGTTATCAAAGACAAATAAAAGCATATCTTCTTACAATGATTTCATCTTGCATGTTAATATGTACAGTAGCTTTATTTACAGTAGTCTCAAATTAGAAGTGACAATTACTCTCCATTAATTGATGAATGAATAAATTGTGGCATGTTCATACAATGGAGTAATATTATGCAGTAAATAAGAATAGTACATAAAACAGCATGAATGACTCTCAAATTAATTATGCTGAATGAAAAAAATTGCAAGAAGAATGCATACGATAAAATGTTAATTTTTTATAAAAGTCGAGAAAATGCAAAGTAATCAATAATTTAGAAAACAGATGAGTTTTACCTGCGATGGGGAGGGAGTGGTGAGGCAGGGACTGATAAGGGAGGGGCACAAAGAAAGGCATAGGAAACTATGGTTGGTAATATCTGTGCTCATTTTCTTGATTGTGGTGATAATTTTATGGGCAGGTAACATGTCTAAACATGTGTAGCACATGCCAAGTATACCTCACTAAAGCTGCTATGAAAAAACACTTGAAGTCGGTTAGGTCTAGATTTAGGTCTCTCTTTGTCCACTCATGTCCTGTCTGCCTTCAGACAAGTTTTTTAACATCTCATTATTTTTATTTAAATTGATTCTATCAAAATCTCTTCAAACTTCACAGAAGTGATGTAAATGTATATAACAAGGTATCTCAGACGGGCTCCATCTTCCCCATGTGGAACCACTGATTTGCAGAGGGACAGAGGAGAGTTTTTTCTTGGAGGGACAGATGTCGATGGGACAAATGATCTCTGTTCTCCATTGAGCTTCTGCCATATTCAGCTACGTCTGATGGACTGGCAAGGCAGTGGAGGAAATCTGATAGATGGAAAGTGGATGAAAAGCCCTTGAGATGGAATTTCCCCAAAGGGAAGGAAGAGTCTAAATGATGCTGCGTGGGGATATAATATGTGCCAGCTAAGTCAATGGGCAAGATACCAGAGCCATGTTAATCCAGCTCTCCTGAAGATGGGGGTGCTCTGTGAGGACAGGACTGAGTCGCTGTGACATGGCAGGGATGCCTCATGATATTCTGTACACTTTATTGTACATGCATATTTATTATAGCATATCCCCAACACAATACCTCTCTGTTCTCAAAAATACCTCTGCAGAAATCAGGTCCCCAGTGTTGGGCACCACTGTGGCATCTCACAGCATCAAGTGGAGGGGTTTCCACTTCCACTGATAGCCAGGAATAGCCAGTGCTGACTTATAATGTCTGTCCTCAAAATAAAGAAGGTGTGAATTTTCCTCAAGCAAGCAGATGATATTCTGCCACAAAAAGTGCTGAGTGTTAATTTTAATAAAACTATATCTGTCTCTATTGCAGGTTAGAATGGAGAAACTGAAATTACAGATAAGAAAAATTACTTTAAAGATTCTTCCGTAGGATGACATTAGAAACATTTCCAACCTCGTGGAAGCTTTTCTTTCCTCATCTTAATCCCTTAGCAGTGTTCAATACAACACAATTTGCTACCATAATCCTGAAATATTTGTCTTCTATCTCCTATGACCCCCCAGGATTCACATTTTTTTCTCTCTCTCCATTTACCTTTTTCTCCTGCCTCTCCGTCCATCTTTTTCCAAATATATTTCTTCAATAAAAATTTCTTTTCTAATTCTATAGTTTTATATACTACTATTTACCTCATATCTTCCATGACTATCTAATCTAATGCCATCTCAAATTTAATTTACTCTTTTACTTCCTACCTCTTCTTCCTTCAATCTGCACCATCCTACCATTACCCTAAGTAAAAAGTGAGCTCAGAGTCTTGGGACTAATACTTGATGTCTAGTCCATCTGTCCAGAAATCCTATGAAACAAGGAAATAATGTAATTGTACTTGCATTACCCTCAGTGAATGCTTTCTTGGGTCTTATAGCTCTTTCCCACAGATTTAAAAATTATGAACTTACTAGGAGGCTAAGACTGGTAGATCACTTGAGCTCAGGAGTTCGAGACCAGCCTGAGCAAGAGCAAGACTCTCTCAAAAAGAAAACAAATTATCAATTTGAGAATACATTCTAGAAACTTCTCAGGGAATCATTATAAAGTATTTTGATATACAGCCAACCATTGGCTATTTTAAATTGCACATGAATTTTATGGACACCCTGTACAATATACAGCCTCTCCCTTTTTCAGTTTCCCTGTTTTCCTATTTACCCCACTGCAACATTTAGAATTTGTGTTTATGTAATTTCTCATAAATAATGACTGTGTAATGTCACTTCTATTGGATTCTGAACCATTTGTGAGCTCCTTGAGGTATTTCCTTGTATGTTCTTTCCCACAATAGTAGCCTTGATAGACCTGGTTATCCAAGTCTGCGATTTCATTCCCAGAGGTAGCATTTACTGTAGTAGGTGTGGCCACTGAGGAGTAGGCCAGGACAAATGGGAGTAAACAGAAACAATAGGACGTCCAGGTTAAACACTGGGAGAAACATGTCGAGAAAGGTCACTTACACATAGGAACGGTTTCCCTTGAGAATGGAGGAAAGTCTTCACTGTATGTTTTTTGTTTTGTTTTGTTTTCAAGCATCATCGAACTAGATCTCAACAAGAATTATCATCTCACAGTAGGCAACCCAGATTTCTTTTTTCCCTACCCTAAGGTTTAGTTGAGAGAAAGAATTCATACAAATTGTGAGCATGAGATTTAACACCCTATGGGAAGGTTCCTTCCTGTATAAAATCTAATTTTGGCATCAGCTTGTGGCTCTCAAGAATAAAGCTGAAAAAACAGACTTATCACTAATGATGAAACTCGCATCTCTTTGGAATCCTGGATTAAACATTTGTTTTGAAGGGATTCGTTAGAAGCCATTAGTCTATGCCTGTTTTATATAGTCTGGGGGAGTCTTCTGTACACACTTAGTACTTAGTTTCTGTTGATAACGCTGTTAAATAGAGTTAGTTCTCTAATAAGTGTAACAATGAAATCAAATCTCTTTTCCCCACAGGCTAAAGCACATTGCATTCCTCCAGCAGAAAGGTGGTTTCTATCAGCCAAGGGATTTGTAATCAGAGGAACAACCTACCCACAACAAGATGAGAGACCTGTATTTGTGATGAGTTAAGAAGTGGGAAACGGGAACTTCCTTTCTCTTTCACATCCCTTATGTCCGTCTTCGCTAGAAGTGGCCCTGTAGAAATCAGATCAATCAAGCTCATCCTTAATTGTTTTTGTAACTCATCAATTTTTAATTTGATATCATTTCTATCGACACATCACTATTATTGAGGCCTAATCACATTAGTTTTAGAATAATGAATATATCACTCTGACATAAATAAATTAACATGTTGAATAAACTTCTAAAAACAGTGCAATTCCCCATCCTTCCCTGACTCCCCCTGTGGACTTTCAATGAATTTCATTGGAGGAGGTGATAGGGAAAGACAGACTCTTCCTTCATACTTTTTATAGATCCAAATAGCTCTAAAGTAAAAGTTAGACACTGGTTGCCTGTGGGCAGAATTGAGTCTGCAGATATATTTTGTGTGGTCATCATAATGCTGTCAAAAAATTTGATGGAGTGCTTTGGTTCTGCTGGTAATAGCTTAGGAGACTGAATTCTGCATTGAAACATTCTGATAGTCTCTAACCACAGTGGCTGGATTATCAAAATGGATTGTTACAAAAGGTAGAATTATAAAGTCACACTGCAGGTTTTGTCACCAACTCTCTAAAATTTCTCCTTCTCTAAAATTTCACAATATACTTCTATCAGTGCTGTTTTCTGAAACTGGTTGGTCTCTTGATCTTTAATAGTTCAATTATGCTCCCTCATGTCAGCTCCCTCCTTTCTCTACCATAAAGAATAATGACATTTTTTATGAGTTTAGTCAATGTTCCTCTTCTCCACTGCACTGTTTCTGTTTCTTTAACTTTTGTTTTACCGTTTTTAGTTGACTTCCTTCATTCTACAGCAATGATTAGAATTCTTCCAACAGCTTTGTCTTCTTTTTGACTATTATTTACTTTATTATACATATATTATTAATTAATTAGCAAATTTAAACACCTGCCTGTAAGTGTAAGTTTCATCAGTTGTCAAGTTCCATATCTTTATGACTAAGATAGAATCATGATCTTACTGGCAATAGAAAAGATGTTTTGGAACCATCAATTATATTATAATGAAATAGTAGAGAGGAGAGTTTGGGGATTAATTCTGCCTGTAGCATGTGGAATGTGAGGAGCTTGATCTGGGGGGCAATAGACTCCAGCAGAGCATCTATGTGACTCGCATAAACCTAGAGGTAGATTCCCTGATGAAACTTAATTTTAGGACCCTGCACTTGCATGGGTCCTTTTCAGTGTGTTCCTAGGGTCATATAATTCTGTACTATTTACAAAAATGAGGTATTTTGACCATTCATTGCTATTTAAGATCAGATTCTCTCCCTATTCCAATATCCCCTGCCCTAGCTCACATGGCCTTGAAGTGGCCATGGCTTTTGCTAGACACAATTAGAGAAAAGTTGACTCAGAGGAAGTTCGGGTCAGTGGGATGCATTTCTGTGGTTTGCTGTCATATTCATGTTAAGTTAAGTTATAGGCATCTTCCCAAGGTAAGTGCAATTCCAAAAATACTCTTCCCACATACTGCGTCCCAGGGTTGGGACTCAGAGGTACAGGCCGAGAAGTATATCTCTCTATGAAGGTTTCCTATAGCATCAGACACAAGAATGTGGGGATTGGGGAGGAGAAACAAGGGCTAAAATACGGAGAACCACAATCTATGGGAAGTTCTTCCAAACAGTTGATGTGTAAAACAAAGGAAGATTCAATCTCATTACTGAGTAGTAGAAATGTAACTACCGAGTAGTTACTTTTTAACTGTAGAAATGTAATTACCGAGTAGTAGTAGTAGTAACTACTGAGTAGTTACTTTTTCTAGGAACACGTTTACTAACATCTTAAAATATTAGAACTTATATATTTATAAATAATACCAGATAGGTTTTCATAAATTTGACAACATTTATAAAAAATGACATGATCTTATCTATAATGAAATGAAAAGTTTAAATGAACTTTTCTAAACTATCAACTAATAGGATTTTCATCCATGCTAGAAGAATGATCATCTTATTTTTTGTATTCTCTCTACTAAAAATGTGATTACAAAATTGTCATATAGAAAAACAAAGAATATGGGGGCAAAAAATGTTAGAACAATCATCTTATAGAGCTCTGTCAGAATGTTAATTAATGAAAACATTTAGTTTTTCTGACTTGGGATTTTTTAAAATATTTATCGGTTTTTAAAATGTATGACAGAATCTTTTTCATTTTTTTTTCCTATGTGTGGGATTGCTGGATCAAATGGAGGCCTAGTTTAAGTTCTTTGAGGTATTCCATATAGTTTTCCATAGAATTTGCAGTCCTAGCACCAGTGTATCAGTCAGCTTTCCTTTCTCTCAGCATCCACACCAGCATCTATTGGGACTCTCACTGGAGTTAGGTGATATCTCAGCATAGTTTTGATTTGCATTTCTCTGATGATTAGAGACACTGAGCATTTTTCCATGTGTTTGTTGGCCATTGGTCTGTCTTCATTTGAAAATTTCTATTCATGTTTTTGCCCACTTTGTAATGGAGTTGTTGGCTTTTATCTTGTTGGTTTGCTTCAGATCTTTGTAGATTCTGGTTTTTAGCCCTTTATCAGATATACAACTTGTGAACTTTTTCTCCTATTCTGTGGGTTGTCTATTTGCCTGTTTGATTGTGGTTATGGGCTGTATGAAGCTTTTTAATTTGATCAGGTCCCATTTATTTATTTTAGATGTTGTTGAGATTGCTTTTAGGGTCTTTTTCATGAATTCTTCACATAGGCCAATATCTATTAAAGCTTTTCCAATATTTTCTTTTAGAATTCTTATAGTTTCCTGACTTATATTTTAGTCTTTTATCCATTATGAGTTAATTTTGGGAAGCACCTGTTTTACATGTGGCTATCTACTTTTCCCAGCACCATTTATTGATTAGGGATTCTTTTCCCCAGTGTATATTTGTATCTGTTTTGTTGAAAATCAGATGGGACTAGGAAGATGACTTCATCTCTGAGTTCTCTGTTCTGATCCATAGGTCTATATTTCTGTTTTTGTATCAATACCGTGCTGTTTTGGTTACTATATCCTTGTACCCTAGCTTGAAGTCTGATAAAGTGATACCTCCCACTTTGCTCTTATATTACATAAGAATACATTGGCAAATTTGGAGCCTTTTCTGGTTCCATGCAATGTGTAGAACTATTTTTTCTAGATCAACAAAAAATAGACTTGGTATTTAATGGGGATTGCATTGCATTTGCAAATCACATTGGGTAGTATAGTCATTTTAACAATGTTGATTCTGCTGATCCATGAGCATGATACATTTTTCTGTCTGTTTAGATAATCTGAAATTTCTTTCCTCAGTGTTTCATAGTTCTCCCTATATAGGTCTTTCATCTCCTATGTTAAGTATATTCCTAGGTATTTTACTTTCTTTGCTGCTACCAAGAAAGGTATTACATCTTTGAGATTCTCAGCTTGACTATTAGCATGTGTGAAAGCTACTGAAAGGTCATTTAATAAAAAAGTTACCTGCATTTGTATGTTTATAGCAATACAATTCATAATCACAAAGATGTGGAAACAACTCAAGTGCCCCCAGTACATGAAAGGATTAGTAAAATGTGGTATGTTCATACCATGGAGTACTACTCAACCATAAAAAATGGTGATCTAATATATTTTGTGTCAATGAAAATCAATCTGGGAGAAAGGGGAAGGTGGGGATTGCTAAACTCACACTTATTGGGTATAGTACATACTAATCGGTGAAGGGCTCATTTATAACCTTGACTCAATTTATACAGAAACAAAGTATGTAAAAAAAATGTACTCCCCAGAAAATTAAATTTAAAAAATAAAATAAAAAAGAGAATGACACCTATCTAGTCTCCCAAAAATAAATAAATAAAATGTATATAATATGTTGTAATTTATTTTCTTGTTCTAAGTACTTATTTTTCATACCTCAATTTATATTTATAAAGTTGTATTATTTTTCTTTAAAAGGGCTACTAAAATTGCATCAGTTTCAGGCACCACTAATCAGACTAAATGAATTAAAATTTTCCAGGTAAACTTAGAATTTTCCAAGTAGATAAAACAGTCTGTATAAAGATGAATTTCACATATCATCCCAGATACTGCTTACATTAGGCAAACTGAAGTTGAAAGACATCAAGAAGAGTTCACTAAAGAGACAATTGTTAAGTGTGGGCAGGGTGTAGGAGGAAAGTGCATCACATCTTTTAGTTTTCTGTTACCAGCCCTGGGGCTGAATGAGTGAGGAGAGACATCAGTTAACTGGCCCCGTAAGGAAAGAACCCTGTAGGGAAGACCTTCCCTGGAGAGGAGCTATGTACTATGAAGAATGTAAAGATAACATAACAACCAAACAGAAATAGAGTTGTGGAATGCATATGCAGATCCCTGCTCCCTTCCCTCCCGCCAATCTTCTGCCTCAGTCTCCCATTATCTAACCTGCCACAGCATAAGCAAGCCTGTGGAAGTGGTTCAAGTGTTTTATAAGTCAGGAGGCAGATATCAAGACAGAGAAGTGGGTGAGTGGGTTCAACAGGCATGTAAAAAAATCTGACTCTATCATACAAGTATGCACATACATGTATATATGTGTAGATGCATAT
This sequence comes from Arctocebus calabarensis, assembly GCA_963573935.1. Classification (NCBI taxonomy): domain Eukaryota; kingdom Metazoa; phylum Chordata; class Mammalia; order Primates; family Lorisidae; genus Arctocebus; species Arctocebus calabarensis. The sequence continues at coordinate 35,078 of CAUYON010023546.1, forward strand.
ATTATATGCGTGTGCACATGTGTATGTGTGTATTACCCATATGTGTATACATATGTATATGGTGTGTTTGGCATGTATAGTTACATTTAAAAATAAAATCACACTTTGCTTACTGATTTATAACCTGTTTAATTCACTTATTAACAAATAATAAACTCTTTTCTGTTTTGAAAGAGTTTTTTTATACAATGGATGTTCATGTAGTTATATAGTTCTACGTTCTAGAGTGGATATATCAACATTCATTTAGATTTTGTCAAAATTTTGACTGTTATATAAAGACCTGTAATAAACTTCCTGGTAAATAATATTTTAATGATCAACGATAAATATTCCCTTAAGATAAATTCAAAGAAAACATCATTGTGTGATCAAAGATGTACCCACTTAAAGATCTCTCCAGGAAGAGTACTCCTGTCTACATTGCCATCATCTGGATAGCAGTGCTTATTTCCCTAATATCCTCAACTTGCTACACTACAAAGTATCTTGAGAGACAGAGCAATGAGTCTACTTTCCAACCATTTCTCACCCCTGAATGTGTGTAATCTGAAACTCCTCTTGGCAGTGAACAATGACTTTCCGATTTTGAATCCCAATGGCTATTTATCACTCTTATCATTGACCTTACAGTATTTGATATTATTGACCTCTGAGTTTCTATTTGAAAAATCTCTTCTCTTGGGTCCTGTGATATATTCCAATGTTGATTTTAATTCTACCTTTCTGTTCATTCTCTGTCTTCCTGGGGTGCATCCCCCTCTTTCTGTTAGATATGAGCATCTGCTCAATGAGATTTCTCCGTGTTTGTGCCATCGGGGGCCTTACATGGCATGGTTTGAGGGTCACCATGTAGTTGAGCTGCAGATTGTAAACTGTGTTCAGAAATTAAAACTGACCAGACATGAATGTCATTTCTCACCTGCATAGTCCTTGTAGTACACAGGCCAGATTTTCCACATGAGAATTCCTGTACCTTCTCTGCACCCTGTCTCCGTCACTCTTCACGTGCAGCTCCTACTTTAGGACCAAATCCAGCAGCCACATGCATCTGAGGTCCCTACACGGGGAGGTTGATCAGATGCTTTCCCTATGTGAATAAATCGGCTGTGCCCAGAGTAAGAAAATCTGCTGTGTATTCTTGAAAGGAATGTGATCAGAGCATGTGTGATTTACAAGCTCTCTGCCGCTTCTCATCTGGGCAGGATCCAGCAAACCCTCCAGGTCTCTCACCTTTGTCTCCTCTTTTCCTCTTCCAGAGCTCCTACTCTCATTTGAGCCCTTATTATTTTCACTTGGACCTTCCCCAGCCTCTACCCTGGTCCCCTGCCTCTGTCTAGCTCTTGCTCTGTCTCCCTGAAACATCATTTTGCTTATGGCACTGTCCTGAGCTACAGTGCCCAGTGTTCTCTGTCCCCATCCCCTAGCAAATGAAACATAAGCTGGCATTTGGTGTCCCTCTCACCCTGATCCTGAAAATATAGACCACGTTCGAGCCCAGATGCACAGCTTTTCTTTTCTTCTTCCACCTCTAATTCTTTTCCTCCCTCCTCTCTGCGCTGCAGAATTCTACTCTTTCACCAAGACCTAACTCAAAGGCCTCTCCTCTAGGAATCTTTCTCTAGTCATCCCATTAAAAATGACCTCTGTCTTCTAGGGTTTCTAATTTAGACCTCTTTCTATTTGCTATCATAGCCAGTGTGGGAGGCTTAACTGTTATTAGGCTATAAAATGATGGAAAGCAGAATCAGGTAATATTCATCTTCCCTCAAGCGGTCAGCATAGAGTTTTATTGCTGTTAGGTGATTAATAAATATTAATTAAGTGAATAAGCCAGCTCCTGGAGCAGTTCTACTGTAACTTTGGGTTTAAGAACAGTTAGGAAAAACTCAGAAATAGTCTACTGGCCATAGCTCATTTCCAGTTTCATGTCTTACAAAATGTCCTAATTAAAGATGCTATGAAAATTTAAATTTCATGTCTTGAGTTAAGCAATGAATATGTCCAGTATGGCTTTATTGGCTGCCCCAGAATTCTGAAAACTACAACAGAATTTGAGTTTTATTTTAGAAGATCTAACTCCTGTCCGGACCACACAACAATTTGTGGCAAGATTTGGCCCTTGTCAACCCAGGATAAACAGTTAAGCTCTTTCTCTCCATTGCCATATTTTGGTATTGCCTAGAGGGGACAAATTGCATTCTCCCTTTTTCATAGGAGCAAGTTTTTAAAAAATATGGAAGCATTTATAAGCTATAGGATAAGAAATAGTAAAGCAAGAAAATCCTCTTGCCTGTCGTGAACAACATAAAGCCATTTTGCCAGGTTAACAAAGAGGGGGTGCAACGGTGCAGTGTGGAAGGCAAGCCTAGGGTTTCTTTCCTTGTAACTCTGTGCACGCGTTTCCCTTAGCTGCGAGCATGCCTTTCCTTTCCTACGTGACCTCAGGCTAGTTATTTCACTCATTTGTGCACGGAGTGTGAAGTGTACCACCTCCTGCTTGCCTACTCCCGCTCCCAGGCTAGAGGCATGCCAGTTGCTAAATGTTCTGCCATCTTCCCAGCCTGGCCCAGACTCCCACCCGATCAGACATCCTCTGTGCAATTTGTTCAGCACCTTTCCCAAGCATGGAGACGCTGCACAACCCAGCAATGAACAACGAGGCAGCAGGAGGCAGCACCAACGGGCGACATCTAACGTGTTCAAGAAAAACAAAATTAAACAGCCAAGCTCTTTAGAGCAAGAGAGGCTTCTAAGAGAGTTCTCCCAGGTAATGTAAGCAGCTGCTTTCTCACGGCGCTCACAAGGGCATGTCACAGGGCTGACAGGCAACCCCTCCAGCCCCGGGAGAATGAGCTGAGCTGCCATGGGGACAAAATCCATTTATTTTCATGTCTCAATGAAAATACTGGATAGTTTGTAAATCACACATGCTCTGATCACATTCCTTTCAAGAATACACAGCAGATTTTCTTATTCTGGGCGCAGCCGATTTATTCACATAGGGGAAGCATCTGATCAACCTCCCCACGCAGGGATCCTCAGATGCATGTGGCTGCTGGGTTTTGTCCTAAAGTAGGAGCGGAGACAGGGTGCTGAGAAGGTACAGGGATTCTCATGTGGAAAATCTGGCCTGTGTACTACAATGAATACGCAGGTGAGAAATGACATTCATGTCTGGTCAGTTTTAATTTCTGAACACAGTTTACAATCTCCAGCTCGGCCACATGGTGACCCTCAATTAAACCATGCCGTGTAAGGGCCCCGATGGCACAAACACGGAGAAATCTCATTCTCCACAGTGCTGTCAGAAGCAGCACAGAATGGTAATTGTGCATTTGGTCTTGTTTGTCAGCCTGCATTTTAATGCATTTGCTTAATATGACCACCTGATCCAGAACCAAACCCACATTGTTCTCCCTGATTAAGCCTGGGGAAAATATTCCTCTAAGGCATCTTTGCAAAGGGACTTATTTCTTTTAAGTGTGCTCAGTTTCCGAGTGGGTGGAATGGGCTATGCTTTGCATTTCAAAAAACAGAACTAAATGCCGCCAACAATATACAGTTTAAATAGTGGCATACCCAGAGCTCAGAGTTTATTTAAAAAAAAAAAAAAAGTTCAGATTTGAACCACCCATAAGATATGAGTTTTTATGACCATTAATTGGATACCCCAATCATTATTTTTAAGTGGCCATCAACACAATGCATATTTATTTACTAGCTGTGATGGATTTTCATTGGTAAATTGACTGGGTTAGGTCAATTTACCAACTAAAAATGTTAGGTTTGTACATGAGAAAAAAAAAGAACTTTTCAAAAATTTCAGCTTTCTCATCTACCGTGAAAGCATTATAATTTTATAGTCCAGAGATCAAGAGCACAGGCTCTGAAAAAAGACAGGTTTGGTTCAAATTCAGGCTCCATCTCCAGGGCAGATTCCTTAACCCTCCCTGTCTCAATTTCTACTTGTTTGATATGGTGTGAGAATTAAACGAGAGAAGTCAACCTGGGTGCTTAGCACTGTGCCTTAGATAAAAAGTGTCCATGAATGTTATGGTTCAAGTTCACATTAACATGATTTAAGTACCAGCAACGTGCCTGCCCCTGGTTTTTGAAAGCCTTATATCTAGGAAAGTACCCTATAATTTTGGTCTTATCACTAAAGAAAGTTTTACCACTGCAGTTCCCTCCATCCTCTCTCTGGTTTATTTAAAGACTTCTCTTCCTTTATTGCCTCTCTGCCTGAGTGCTGCTTCTTTAACCAGGGGTTCCTGCCTCCTCTGGGGGATCTATGACCCTGTTACTCTTGCAACCACTAACGCTGGTAACCTCATGTTACTATTTATTTCTAATTTTCATGTCCTTTTCCAACTAGAGTGGAGGTTCCCTGAAAGCAGGCAGCAGGTCGGTATATGCCATTCTGAAGTCTGTTAGGTGCATTTTCTATTAGGATACAAGGGGATAGAAACCAGCTCTTAGGAAACTGGTTTTGTTGCTCCCACTACCTTCCTGAGCTTAAAGAGAAACTAGAAAGCCTTGCCTGGTTTCCACATACCAGCCCTGCTTCAGTATTGGTATGCACCCTGAAAAGACTGTCAAGACAAAAGAGTACAGAGGTAAGAGGAATTGAAGATTAGCAAGAGATATTTCACTTCTTTATAATTGTACATAAGCCTCTTTAAAAAAGATCTTTCTGTGCACATGGAAGAGAGGCTCAGAATAAGAATTCCAGGCAAGATGCTCTGAGCTGACACGTAAATTCCACCTACCTACCTACCTATCCATTTACCAAATAGTGCTTCCTCTCAGAGTTCATGCAAGAATATAGTACATAGGAGGGCTTCCTCTTCTTTTTTTTTTTTTGCAGTTTTTGGCCAGGGCCAGGTTTGAACCCACCACCTCTGGTATATGGTGCCCTACTCCTTGAGCCACAGGCACAGCCCGAGAGCATCATCTTCTTTCACTATTTTGATTGTCTTAATGAGAAAGCCAATTGGCTATAAACAGAACTAAGGCCCCATGAATACAGTGTGGGTTGTTGCTCTCAGCAGTTAACACGTACGTAGCCTTCCACACCTACACACAACACAACTCAGCCAATTCCTATTTTCATTATTGGACTGCTCGTGCAGTCACTGGGAAACAACCCCAGCCTTGGGGGTGATGGACCAAACGCCAAGGGTGAGGAGTGCATTTCCAGCATGTTTGCCACTGTTTCCTTTAATGATTTTTCAAATGAATATGGTCTCTGTCCTTCTGTTCTTTAGAATGTATATGTTTCGGCTTCAGTGATTTCCAAGCTAATGGTAAAATATGCACCATTCAGCACTGCTGTGTTGAGATTTGAATCATTATTTGTCCTCTTCCTCCGGACAGACTGTAGGGTTAAATGGCTGGGGTTTTTGAAACAAAAGATTTATACTCCATTTTCTTTGTACTATCCATCCACGCCTCCTGTAATAGGAGCCGGTTGAAAAGCTCTGCGTCTGGCTTGTCATTTCTCTTGCACAGTATATATTAGAGAGTCCAAATGACCTCTACACCACCAAGGTTCCACAAACCTTAAATTTAAGCTACCTGCTCCACCAAAGCACCTAAAACAATAACTTTTTTATGTTGCAACAAACATTACATTTAATGAGTACAGTGCACATGTAATGATACAGTGAATCAGTGTGAAGCCTCAAATAATGATTTCTGTTGGCACTATAAAAGGAATGTAATTTTTCTTGTTGAAATACCATTTTTCAGTTACTGCATGAGTGATGTGATAATTATCCCCTACACCTGGGATTTAAATCCAATCCTACAAGCCCATTTTCTGTTTGCAAGCTGTCAGGCTGATGCATAGGCTTTGTTCTTATCTGCCAGTAGGCAAGGAATCGGTAATTCAGAAACAACAAAGCCACTGATGGGTCATCATGTAATCTGCACTGAAAATTGCAATCTGTAATGAGATTGGAAACGCAGATGAGGTGACTAAAATTGATTACCTACCATATCTGAAAATTTCAATTTTATTGCACAAATATGATCAAACTAGTCCATAAGTTCGGGGGATTAGTTGAAAAAGAATAAAGATTACTTTTAAATTAGGTGAATGCAGATAAGTTATTTAAATGTAAATTATTTGCTTTATAGCAATATGGTTGGTCTGCAGGGTGATTCATATGGCCACATATTTTAAGTTCCCTGATGGCATCATTTCTGCCTGGGAGTTCCAATTAGAAACGGCATATACACTTTCAAGTCTTAACGGTAGTACAGTGAAGCAGACCATGAATGAGATTCACACCAACCCCCAGGCCATAAAAATTCACCTATCGTTTGCTTATTATGGAAAAAATAACATCTAGAAGTCCTGGGAGCTTTAAAAAACAAGTAGCAGACTGTGCTTGGAGAATTTGTAAACATCTCCCCTCACCCACCCCCACATACTGTCCTCCAAAGGGCTAGTGGATTTCGTTCAAGAGTGAAGATTATAGGCTTCCAGTGACAACCATGGACCTCGTACACATATAATCCTGGATTACCAATTTTGAGGATATTCAGGTCCAACTTCCCAGCTAATATAAAGATCTCTCCATTTTCTTGTCAGTAATATGGTAGTTTCTGCAACTAGAAATTTGGCAGACCTTAATGATTGTGAAACAAAACGTATATCTAATCAGGAATAATTATCATGGTACATTGTCAGAAATGAATGACAATATGCCCATACAATGCCACCCAAATATTTCACTTCCTGGTATAGCTTCCAGAAAAGATCCATTAGAGGAGCAAGATAGAGCCTTGAAAAATTAATCCTACTTAAGAGAACATCCTCAAAGGAAAACACACACCATCAAGGTTCAACTCTCCTTATCTTTTGGGGGAGACAAGCCAAAAGATGTGTCCACCCTGTGGGCTATGGCTGCTATTACAGCTGCAAGAGTTTCTTCTATTTCTGGAAAAGTATATTAATCAATTATAACAAAAGGGCTTTAAATTACTCTTCAGCATGAATTTCACATTCAGAACAGTCTTCAGTTTCACTGGTTTCTTACCCAGAATACATTGTTTTTCAGCCTATTGCCATAAACTTGTCTGGTTTGGAAGGAAAATTCTTAGGAAAATATCTATTACTGTTGTTATTATTGCTGTTGTTTTGTTTTACTTTGTGTTTGCTTTGATTTTCTTACATCCTGACTTTCCTGCTCAGTTCATCTGAGACCCAAAGAGGGCCAGTGACAGCTGATGAAAGAAATAGTCATCAGCATTGACCTATAAGCTCCATAATGATGACTGAGGCAATAGTGGTCCAAATTAATGCCACTGGGTTTATATTCCATTTTTATTTATTTTAACATCATGCACACTCTTCTTCCAAAGCCAAAAGAAATTGCTTATTCATGGATTAAACTATGGAAAGGTTGACATTTCAAGTACTATCTTCATAGGCTTTCCTTATTCTTATTCTTTGTTTTTCAAATTTTAAACTCTTTCTTTCTGAAATCAGCTCATTTTCCCCTTTAAGTCTATTTTTCTTCTCTGAAAATCTTGATGTTCTTTTGCAGAAGCAGAGTTATAACACTCCTCATGTCCGGTTCTGAACCTCACATTCAAAGCACATAGGCAAAGAGGGTGTCGGCTGCCCCTGCCCCCACACCAACCCTGGCTGCCTCTTCCCACTCATAGCTGACTCCTGCCCCTCTTTTTCATTGAAACCGCTTTCTTAGTGAACACTAGTTGAAGCCACTGTTGTCTCTAACCTGGAGGGTTGCAGGTTTTTCTCTGCTTCCTATCATGCATTTCTGAAATTCATTCCCCATAAAGCTGTCAATTATCCCTTTAAAACACACACCTGATAATATCACGCTTGTTCCTAAGTCTCTCCAATGGCTTCATGTCACACTAAAAACAAAATCCAAACACCTTACACTGGCCTGCAATTTTACAACCTCATCTCATAATTCTCAGCCTTGTTCACTGCACCACTGCCAGACTTGGCATTTTGCACTCCACCTGCTTGTTTCTGCCATAAGACCTTAGCCTTAGCTTATCTGCTTTTTGTTCCTGGTCCTTCTGGTCAATCAGATCACAGCCAAATTATCCCTTCCTCAGAGAAGCCTTCCTTGCCTGCTCCTCTTTAATCCAATCTGTTATAAATTATCTACTCAGTCACTTTCTATTCCAACATTGTCTTCAAATTCCTTGATAGCTTCTAACATTTCTGGTACTTCCTTTATTTATTATTATGTCTGTCATTTTTTTGTTTCCTCCAACTTAATGTAAGTTGCATAGAGTTGGGATCTTGCTTGTCTTACTTTTGATAATTGCACAGTACGTGGTATATGCCCCATTAAGAGATTAGAACAAATACTAGCACTTATCTCCTACTCAATTTATCCAGTTATTTTTTCTTATGTTTTTTTCAATAATTATATTTTCCACATGAGAACTGATGGTGTTGACATCTCCCTTTTTGAATTCTCTTGGCCTTTGAATTCTCTTTTACACACACTAGGTTTTCTTTCTACTTTTCCATTCCCTTCCCAGGTCCTATAGTTAAAAGGTTGAATTTTCCCCAAGTTCCTTAATTGGTCTTTTTTTCACTTTCACTGTCTTTCTTGGATAATTCAGATAATTTCACAGCTCCAATGATTGCATCAAAGAAAAATTACACTGAATAAGTTAAACAGGCAAGAATGACTTTATTTAAGAGTATTATAATAGGGGAGAATGATTAAACTCAACTCCACTGAGACAAAAGGCAGGAGAGGTTTAAGCCCTGGGGTGAGCTAGTAAAAGGGTCCTAGCTGTTAGGGAGGAATCTGTCAGTGTGGTGAGGTCATTGGTGCCTGCTAATTGGCACTTACTGAAGTTAGCCTCCACCACCACTCCCCAAGACTAAGAGATAAAGTCTACATCTTTCTTCAGGATTACATTTCAAGGGGATGGTTCCCACATCCTTGAGAAGACATCCAGTGAGATGCAAAACTGTCAGAGGCTGGGAGATTCATATCTTGAAGGGTAAAAAAGGGGAATTACAATGAAAAGTTTTCTAAAGCAAACGTTCTATGGGAGGGTAGGGGAGGTTAGGGATGATGTTCAGAATATTTAGACCAGAAGAAATCTATCTAAAGTTTAGTCAAGCTAGTTAAACATGTTTGGCCATGTTGGATGCACTTCCTGCTTGCTTTCCAAATTAATATTCTCAGAATTAATGTCTTTGACTAGTTTAAATCTTTCATTTTCAGTTGCCTGTTGAACACCCCCAGTTGGTATCCCACATTTACATATAACTTACCATGTTTTACAACAAATCTCAACCTTTATCTTCTTTGAAGTGATTCTTTCTTTTTCTTAGACAGAGTCTCATTTTGTCACCCTCAGTAGAATGTTGTGGCATCACAGTTCATAGTAACCTCAAACTCTTGGAATCAAGCTATTCTCTTGCCTCAGGCTCCTGAGTAGCTGGGACTACAGGTGCCTGGCACAACACCCGGCTATTTTTAGAGTCTCACCAGGCTGGTCCTTGAGCTCAGGCAATCAACCCACCTTGGCCTCCCAGAGTGTTAGATTACAGGCTTGAGCCACTTTGCCTGGCTTTTGAAGTGATTCTTAAATTCACTATCTTCTTTGCATTTCCATTGTCATCACTTTATTACCTATAGGCCACTTTAAACTCTTTCCCCACCTTCACTCTTTCCTATTTTGATAATTTCCCCCCAATACTCTGAGTACATACACCCCTGCCTATAAAACATTCAATGATTCTTCATTGTCTATAAGGTCATAACAATATCTTACTATTCTAAACCTGGAAATATTCCTTCACAAGTCACATTAAAAAGATTTCATAATTTTGTTATATACCCTACTGGTTTTAATCACTTAGGATGCTTATAGAACTCTTAGCATTAAAATTCAATATATATATATAATGATAGGGAAAGAATGTGGTCAAGACCTATTGAAATTGTGGCATTACAGTGGATTACTATGTGATGATCACAAAACCAAAGAGAATTTAAAAGAGAAATGAAGTATCTCTATTTATGGTCTTTAAAATGTCTTTATTAGCACTTAGAATTTGATCTTTCTGTTTTCCCCAGTCCATGTGGGATCACTTATTTTCTCCTATTTCCCCAATCCCTAAGTCAAAAAACAACTCCTGCCAGTTTATTTCACTTTTATGTTTTTGGCAACACTGGAAGTCTGTCTATGACACCTAGAAACTTAAAAGAAAAGAGGGGAGAGGAGAAGAGAGAAAGAAGAAAAGGAAAAGAAAAGAAAAGAAAAAATAAAAGAAAAGAGAGTAGTAAAGCTAGTTACTTATTATGCTTTAGTGAAGAGAAAATTCTAGGATTACTAGTCCCTTTGAAGCATCAAAGGGCATCACAGATTGTCATAGAATAAGACATGAAATTCAGAGGGAAATCTATTCCTGTTCCTCTGCTGAGCTATGCCTCAGAGTTTTACATATTATAACTGGTGCATTTTCTTAGTTACCAATACTAATTTTTATTGTAAAAAACAAGATGAACGTACCATTCAAGGCACTCAGAACACAGATGCCAAGCTCCTGGATATGTTTATATATGCTGACTCAACATGCAAACTAGGCTTTACAAATTATCCTAGTTGTCAGTATAGTGCAAGGGATCACAGAAGTTACACTGGTCAGTGTACAATTAGCTAGTTTCATTTAAGGAATCAAAGCCCACTAGATCTGGAAACACCCCAACTCTGTAGCTATAGAGAAATTATATATTCTGAATTATCTGTCTTATTCTTATGTTTTATTTGGCTCTTGTAGGTACCATCCCACATTTATTAAGTAATGTTTATTACATTCAAATATAATATTCAGCTTATTTATGATATTAAAAATATTTAAATATTATATTACATTTATGTTATTGTTCTATGCTTTTGTTCAGAGTTTTATTTATTAAAACTCCCTCCTTATATTTTGATACCTGTTCAAAATTTTTTCTTTACTACTCTACATTAGTTATTGGTAAAAGGTAATTTAAATGGAAGAAAAACATTCACTGTAAAGTCTAGTGACCATAACATATTTCTAGGATTTTACTGCTTCTAATATAATGTGCTATTTGATTTTTTTTTAATTTTTTTATTGTTTGGGATTCATTGAGGGTACAAAGAATTAGGTTACCCTGATTACATTTGTTAAAGTCCTCTTCTGATTTTGTGCTGCCCCCAAGAGGTGTGCCTTACACTGTGACCCCACTATTCACCTCCCTCCTCCCCTCTCTCCACTTGCTCATTCCCCTACTCTACCCCTTGTATTAGCTCATCTACTGCCTTCATATTAGAACTGAGTACATTGGATTCTTGTTTCCCCATTCTTATGATGCCTTACTAAGAAGAACGTGTTCCACCTCCATCCGGATTAATACAAAAGATGTAAAGTCTCCATCTTTTTCAGTGGCTGCATAGTATCCCATGGTATACATATACCACAGCTTGTTAATACATTCCTGGGTTGGTAGGCATTTAGGCTATTTGCATATTTTCATGATTGTAAATTGAGCTGCAATAAACAGTCTAGTACAAATGTCCTTATGATAAAATGATTTTTATTCTTCTGGGTAGATGCCTAGTAATGGGGTTGCAGGAATAAAAGGGAGGTTTAATTTGAGTTCTTTGAGGATTCTCCATACTTCCTTCCAAAAAGGTTGTATTAGTTTGTGGTCCCATCAGCGGTATTAATGTCTCCTTTCTCTACACATCAATGCCAGCATCTGCAGCCTTGAGACTTTGTGATGTCAGCCATTGTTACTGGGGTTAGGTGATATCACAGGGTAGTTTTGATTTGCATTTCTCTGATGATTAGGAACGACGAGCATTTTTTCACATTTGTTAGCCAATCATCTGCCTTCTTTAGAGAAGGTTCTATCCATCTCTCTTGACCAGTGATATGGGATTGTTTGGTCTTTCTTTGCTAATTAATCTGATTCTTCTATAGATCCTAGTTATCAAGTTTTTGTCTGATTCATAATATGCAAATATCTTTTTCCATTTTGAAGGTTGTCTTTTTGCTTTGGTTGTTGTCTCCTTAGCTGTACAGAAGCTTTTCAGTTTAATTAAGTTCCTTTTGTTTATTTTTGTTGTTGAAATTGCCATTGAAGTCTTCATAAAATCTTTCCCCAGGCCAATATCTTCAAGTATTTTCCTCACACTTTCTTCAAGGATTTTTTATTGCCTTATGCCTTACCTTTAAATCTTTTATCCATTTGAATCAATTTTTGTAAGTGGTGAGAGGTGTGGGTCCAGGTTCTACATGTGGCTATCCATTTCTCCCAGAACCATTTATTGAATAGGGATTCTTTTCTCCAGTGTATGTTCTTGTTTGGTTTATCAAAGATCAGGTGGCTGTTTCATTAGTTTCATCTCATGGTTTTCTATTTGGTCCCAAATGTCATTATCTCTATTTTTATGCCAATACCATTCTATTTTGATTACTATGACCTTAGAGTATAGCCAAAAGTTTGGTAGGGTTATTTCCCCTGCTTTATTTTTATTACTAAGAATTGCCTTAGCTACATGGGATTTCTTCTGGTTCCATACAAAATGAAGAATTATTTTTTCCAAATCTTGAAAGTATGATGATGGTATTTTAATGGAGACTGTATCGAACCTGTAGATTGCTTTGGGAAGTATACACATTTTCACAATGTTGATTCTTTCCAGCCATGAGCATAGTACATTCTTCCATTTGTTAATGTCTTCTGCTATTTCTTCTTAGGGTTCTGTAATTTTCTTTGTAGAGGTCCTTCATCTCTCTCTCTCTCTCTCTCTCTCTTTTTTTTGTATGTTCCTAGGTATTTCATTTTCTTTGAAGCTACTATGAAGGGAATTGTCCTTGATTAGCTTCTCATCTTGGCTGTCACTGGCATATACAAAGACTACTGATTTGTGGACATTGACTTTATGTATGAAGACATTGCTATATTTTTTGATCCCTTCCAGGAGTCTTATGTTTGAGTCTTTGGAACTCTCTAAGTATCAGATCATATTGTCAGTGAAGAGGGAGAGTTTAACCTCCTCTTCATCTATTTGGATGCTCTTTATTTCCTTCTCTTCCCTGATTGTATTGACTAGAACTTCCAGCAATATGTCGAATAGTAGTGGTGATAGAGGACAACCTTGTCTGGCTCCAGTTCTAAGTGGAAAAACTGTCAGTTTTATTCCATTCAGTATAATATTAGTTGCAGGTTTGTTGTAGATGGCTTTGATCAGATTCAGAAATGTGCCACTATGCCTAAATTCTTAACGGTACTAATTAGAAAAGAATGCTGAATTTCATCAAATGCTTTTTCTGCATCTACTGAGAGGATAACATGGTCTTTAGTTTTGCTTCTGTTAATATGGCAAATTACATTTGTGGACTTGTGTATGTTAAACCATCCAAGCATCCCTGGGATGAAACCTATTTGATCATGATTAATGATATTTTTAATGTATAATTATAATCTATTGGCTAGAATTTTAGCATCTATATTCATCAATGAAATTGGTCTGAAATTATTTTTACTTGGGTCTTTTCCTGGTTTGTATCAGAGTGATGTTTGCATCATAGAACATATTGGGGAAAATTCCTTCCTTCTTTTTTTATGAATAATTTCTGAAGTATGGGTATAAGCTCTTCTTTGAAGGTTTGATAGAATTTTGGTTTGAAGCCATCTGGACCTGGGCTTTTTTTTTTTTTTTTTTTCCAGTTTTTGGCTGGGGTTGGGTTTGATTGAACCCGCCACCTCTGGCATATGGGGCCAGTGCCCTCCTCCTTTGAGCCACAGGCTCAAGCCCAGGACTTTTTTTTGGTTGTTGGGAGATTTTTTTAATTATTTCTTCTACCTCAGTTCTTGAAGTCAGTCTGTTCAAGAGATCTATTTCTTCTTGATTAAGTCCTTGAGTGATTACAGGTACTGATCCATTTTCTCCACAATACAAATTTCAAGGCATTTCCTAGAAGTTTCCTGTAGTACTCAGAGATGATATTTTATCTCTGTTACACCTTTTGTTATTTCCCCTTTATTGTTTCTGATTGATTTAATTAGAGATCTTACTTTTCTGTTTCTAATTAATTTGGCCAAAGATTTATCAATTTTATTTATTTTTCTTTAAAAACCAACTTTTTGTTTTGTTAATTTTCTAGATGATTCTTCTGTTTCCAATTTCATTAATCTGTGATTTAATTTTAGTTATTTCCTTTCTTCTCCTGGATTTGGAATTAGATTGTTCTTCTTTTTCCAATTCCATAACATGATTCACGAGTTTGTTGATGTGCTCTCTATCTGTTTTCTGAATGTAGGCATCTAATGCCATACATTACCCTCTTAAGACTGAATTTGCTGTATCTCATATGTTTTAGTAGCTTGGGTCTTCATTGTTGTTATGTTTAAGGAATTTCATGATTTCCTCTTTTATCTCTTCCTGAACCCAACTATCATTGAACATAAAGTTGTTTAATTTCCAAGTCTTTGTGTGGGGATGAACGTTTTTGTTGGAATTGAGTTCTACTTTTATTGCCTTGTGGTCTAAGAAGACAAAAGGTATAATTTCTATTCCTTTAATTTTGCAGAGTTTTGATTCATATCCTAGGATGTGGTCTATTTTAAAGTATGTACCATGTGCTGATGAGAAAAATGTATATTCCTTAGCTTTGGGATGATGTATTCTATATATGTTTATTAATCTCATTTGTTCAAGGATTTAAGTTCTTTGTATCTTTGTTTAGCTTCTGTTTAAAGGATCTGTCCAGTTCTGTCGGAGGGGTGTTAAAGTCCCTGACTATTATGGTGTTATGGGATATCATATGGCTCAGATCCATCAAGGTCTGTTTCATAAATCTGGAAACATTTAAACTGGGTATATAAATATTTAAAATTGAAATGTCTTCTTTTTGTATTGTTCCTTTGATGAGTATAAAGTTTCCATATTTTTCTTTCTCAACTGTAGTTGCTTTAAATCCACTTGTATCTGAAAATAAAATTGCAATCTCTCCTTTCTTCTGATTTCCATTTGCTTTAAATACTGTTTTCCGTTCCTTAACCCTGAGTCTTGATTTGTCTTTCAAGGCTAGGTGTGTCTCCCAGCAACAGCATATGGATGGCTTGTGCTTTTTTAATCTAATTAGCCAGCCTGTGCCTCTCCATTGGTGAGTTCAGTCCATTGATATTTATTAAGAGAATTGATAAGTATTGTGAAGTTGTATTCATCTAATTTTGTCCATTATGTAGTCTTAACCTTTGCACCATTGTGGAAGCTAAGTTTTTACCTTTAGCTGCTGGGTATTTACTTTGCTAGTGGTACATTGTGGTGGTCAGTGTTGAGAATAGGTCTAAGTATTTCCTGTAGAGCTCGTGTTTTGGCAAATTTCCTCGGGGCTTGTATATCCACAAAATATTTCATTTCTCCAACAATTTTGAAGCTTAGTTAAGCAGGATATAGAATTCTTAGCTGGAAATTGTTTTCTTAAAGATTGTTGAAGGTGGATGACCATGCTTTTCTGGCTTGGAAGATCTCAGTTGAAAAGTCTACTGTCATCTTAAGGGCTCTATGTCTGTAAGTGAGATGGCGAATATTCTTGGCTGCTTGCAGAATTTTTTCTTCATCTTGACTTTGTACAAGTTCATTACAATGTGTCTGGGAGAGATTGTTTGAGTTGCGATGACCCTGGGTTCAATATCCATGTGAAAGAAGTGTTCAGGGTCTTTAGTAAAACTTGGGAAGTTTTTATTTATGATAGTCTCCACTAGGGCTTCCATTCCTTTGGGACAATCTTATTCCCCCTCAGGAATACCTATTATTTATATGTTTGAATGCTTCATGGAGTCTTATAGTTCACTAAGAGACTGTTCTGCTTTATCTATCTTCCTTTCTGCCTCTTTAACTGTCTGGGTTAACTCAAAAACTTTATCCTCTAGCTCTGAAGTTCTTTCTCCTCCATAGTCTAAACTATTTTGGATACTTTCTGCTGCATATTTAAATTCCCTAATTGTCTCCTTCATTTCCTTAAGCTCTGCCATATCCTTTCTATATTCTTCATATCTGTTGTCTGACTTAAGGTTCTGTCTTTCTATTTTCTTATTCATTCCTTTTTTTTTCTTTATCATCCATATTTTAAATTCCCTTTCTGTAACTCTTTTTTTTTTTTTTTTTTGCAGTTTTTGGCCAGGGCCGGGTTTGAACTCACCACTTCCGGTATATGGGGCCAGCGCCCTACTCCTTGAATCACAGATGCCTCCCAAGTCTATTCATTCTTTATAGGTTTAGTCTTCTGCAGTAGTTGCCTCATGGTCCCTTGAGAGAGTTCTTCTGTTTTGGTTTCTCATGTTGCCAAAATTTTTCTGTTGGTTTCTCCTCATGTGTTCTTTCTTCTTGTTCATCTCATTGCCCTCCTTTTTCCTTCTCACTGCCTCCCTTATTTCCAGCAGAAGTTCTTGCTCTTGATTATAATATGTTGCAAGAGAGCACAGCCAGCACTTTTATGGTCCTTATTCCAAACTTAGTTGCTTTCAGTGATTGCCTGAATTGTTTCCTTAACATTCAGACCCTGCCAGGTTGGGTTCTTATAACTCATAATCTTTCAGGGGCAGGTTTCACAGATGCTCCTTACTCTAGTTCCCATGGGGTACAAGAGTCTCTCAACCTCTCCCAATAGTGGAATACTGATCCTGGCAGGCAGAATTAAAATAGCCATGTGTTAGGCCCTGCTAAGACCTTCTCATAACCTTCCCAAAATGGCAGCCTCTTGGCTGCCAAAACTTTCTCACTATGGCAACCTCACCAGCCACCAAACCTAGATTGGTTAGTGTGGCAAATCCACCCCAACTGGCATTCAAATCTGGTTGCTGGATACTGTTCTTGTCTGCCCACTCTTCCAAGTTTTCCACTCAATGCTCAACCTCCCCCAACAACTGAAAAATCCAGAAAGTTTTCCTCCCATTCTGGACCTTTGTGAGAAGCCAGCCAATCTCAGCCAGTCCCAATCACTTGCCTAATTCATCAGATTTCTACCACTCCAGATCATATGCTGTATCTAACTCACCATCACCTCACTGTGCTCTCATAGCTATAACCCTGGGTGTGGTCCCCATACCAAGTATAGTTGGGATTTCTCTTTTTCCCCATTCTTTCCAGGAGAGTTCAGATGAACAATCCTTCTGGTCTGCCATCTTGCCATAATATGTTATTTTAAATACTAAAATATCAGTAATCATTCCCCCAAAATATCAGGAAAATTTTAATTATTTATTAGTTACATAATGATAGCCATTCCAACAATTAAAATTATGTATTAGTGACTGAACTCAATTAAAGTTTGTATCTTATTTAAGTGAAACCAATTTGACAGTGGGCTTATCTTCTAAGGTCTACTAGGCATTGATATGCAACCTGCTGATTATAGGAGCCCAAAGAGGTACATCTGCTTGTTAAAGGTTCTCACCTGGAATTGGCACAAAACAGTGAGAGCTGCTTATGTGGTACCTACCCTCTAGTTTATGAAACCTGGTAGCTACTTCCCAGCAAAGATTTCCCACCATGAAATAGAAGCACTGATCTTCCATATTCAACTAGCTATTTCTGCCACAAAAGGACTTATTTAGGTGTTAAATTTAACAACTCAGTTACTTACATCTTAAAATCAAGATTACTCAGTAGAAATATGGTAAAAGATATACCTTTACAGATATTATGAGGTTAGATAGCTCTGTTCTTGTATAGTTATAAGAAACTTCTATTAGAAAAACAAATCTTTAATGTGAAGGCTTCCAGAACAGGTATGGAAACTGATGCAGGTAATTCTTCAATAAAATTTCCATCTGCATGAGATAAAACTAAAGAAAATATAGAAAAATAAATTTTTCCATTTTAAAAGTATATAGTCCACTACAATTTTAAAAGGATTTTCAAAAATACCTTATCTTACTTATAAAAGATTAAGTTGAAAGAAGACTTTTGGGACTAGAGCAAGAATTGGGGATCTAAATGGCCTGCAAGAAAATCTGGACCATAGGCTATGTTGTAAATACAATTTTGTTGGAACAGAACCACAGTCATTTACTTACATATTGCCTATGGTTGCCTTTACATCCTTTTGTATTACAATTATTATTATAATTATAGCACAATTAAAGGGCATGCTCTGCAAAGCTGAAAATATGTGTTATCTGGTCCTTTAGAGAAAAATCTTGCTAAACCCTGAAGGATAACAAAAACTGCCTTCTTACCTTCCACCAACTAGTATAAAGTCAGAAAAAGGTTTATCCGCAGCTGGAGCAATTTGCACAAAAATACTCTCATAACTGAATGACATTTTAACTCACTTTAGTTCCCATCTTGTAACTTTAAAAAAGGTCAAAGAATATTATTTTCTTTTCTATTTCAATGACTAAATTTCCTTCATTTTATATAGTACTTAGCATGTTATTTTAGAAATGTTAATTATTTTATTCACAAATAGTTTATACTAGAAAAACAACCTATTTTAATATATATTATACATTTGCCTTTTTTTACTTAAAAATTATAATATTTATCCATTTTGTATTTAAAATTGTATTAAGTATCTGGTTCAATAAAATATTTATAAACTTTAGTTAGAATATCTCTTTTTCTCATTAAGCTTCATTAGTTCTATCCCTTGAAAATGCTACCTTTCTCATTGGGCTGAATATTTGAGTTAAAGGAGGAATTAATTTAGTTACTTCGAAGTCACGTATTTATTCATACACTGAGTCTCTGACAAACATACACACCTCCTTTCAGAACCTTCTGGGAATGATTAATACATGAAAGTAGTGGGCCCTGAAAGAATGAAGAGTTGCTGAATTCTGGCATTAGACACCAGAGTAGCAATGTCTCTGTCTTCCTTTGTAAGAAGTAGATATTATAAAAGCTGACCAATAGTGAATGTCACTCAAAGTAACTTCAGGAAAATGTGGGAATTCATACAATATTTGGATTTTAACTAAACACACTTAGAACGATATTTCAGCCTTTTCTCTGAGCTTTGGTTTCTTTGACTACAGCAGAAGGCACACAGACTAGTAGTTTCTCATGTATATAAACATCTAAGTTTATGTATATATGCATATTTCAGGACACACTTTTTTCTCCAGATACATGAATAGATAGGTGATACATAGAGATAAATACATGAGAGGGAGAGAGCGTGCACTCCACAGTAGGTGGGCCTGAGAAAGGCTAATCAATGCTGAGTTACTGAAAACAACTGCAAGGAAGTTTCTCTTCAAATCCTTTGCCCATCCTTAGAAGGGTACAGGTGAAGCCTATGAAATGCAGATTACAAATGTTTTCATACAATAAATGAGAAAATCCCATGAAGAGTATGTTGAACAGTTGGATGAGAATATTTCAGATTATGTATGCAGCCAGAACATTGTACCCCATGAATGCACTAATGTACACAGCTATGATTTAAAAAATAAATAAATAAATAACATCTTAGGAGAAAAAAAAAACCTTCAGGGAGAAGCAGAAATAGAACTGGAAGGGAAAGAGGATAGGCAGAGCTTGTTCCTCCAAAGTTCCGATTCTTACTTTATGAATAAACAGAAATAGATTTAGATTTAGTGATAGAGACAGAGAAAGTAATCAAGCAAGAAAGAGACAGAGAGAGAGATAGCATGCTCACATATGTGTACCATGGAAACCTCCTTTATTCCTAAAAAACTTACAAAATTTAAAATTCAATACAAACATATAAATCCAAGGACAGAAGTAGAGGATGGCGATCCAGATACCCATCCTAGGCAATGTAGTTTTCCAGTTGCCTTTAAGTCTCAGTATAGGATTCCTGAATGGAAAGCAACATTAGAAATTATTTAAAAAATAATATCTACACTACCTTTTACATTGCTTAAAATCTTTGTTAGTAAAACATTTCTAAACATTTAAAATTCATTTTTACTTCCTTCCCCACTCTTCTAGCTCCTGAAGTACTTCTTTTCTTTCTTTTTTTTTAATTGTTGGGGATTCATTGAGAGTAAACAGAACCAGGTTACACTGACTGCTTTTGCTGGATAAGGACCTTCTTTTAATTGTTTCCTGCCACCAAAATGTGTACCCCAGCCCTTGTTCTCCTATCCCCTCCCTCCTTCCCTTTTTAACGTGTCCATGCTCTGCATTTGGAAAGGTCATCTGAACTCTTCAATTTTTATTTACTTTCCATTGTATTTGCTCTAGGTTTTCTGATAGATTTAGGGTTCTTGTGTTTCTCTTCTTCCTCCAACCCATCACTTAACATCATGCCTTCATTTTGATTTGGAGATTAGAATGAGGCTTTACCCACCAACTGTAGTGGATCCCAACTGGATGTTGGGAGTAATTTAATTCTATGCCTTGAAAAGCTGTCACATATAATAACTACGCCACTCAGTAACCTTGTAAGATATAATTTTTACTTAAAGTTGGGCAATGGAGTTAGCCATACCGATTGTTTAATGCCATGACATCAAATACCACTTGCATCTTGCCCAGTTATTTCACACTTTTTTTGTGTCAGTATTTGTTAGGTTATGAGGATACTTAACAGTATCTATAACTGTCAGGTAAATCAAATTTCTGTGCCCCGCAACTGTGAAGAGCTCTGATAATTATCACTTGCCTCGGAAAAGTAAATGACCCACAATGGAATATTCTTGCTCTTGAAATAAAAATTCTGCATTTTAATAAAGGTAGTGGTGGTAATGCACTCATAGCTAATACTTCAACCAGGATTAAACCAACTCAAAATAATTTATATTTGGATATTTGAAAGAGATTAAAGAAGGTCACTAAATATAATGGCTGTCAAAAATTTGGAATTAGAAAAAACTACATATGTATGTATGTCAAATGATAAATCATGTTTATGCCAAAGAAGATAAGTAAACTTCAATCTCAAGGTGAATCAGATAAGCTACATAGATACTAGAACAGTATAAAAGGTCTACTAACCTTTCCTAAGTCTTATTTGTACATTACCGTCAGGTAATACAAAGAAGAGCATATTTCAGCACATGAAATTCCTCTAGTGACTGAATTGTTTATCTATAGTCATTTTTCAAAAGCTATGAAATCACTTGAAGTATTAAAAACAAAATGTTCCATTTTGGTCATCTGGACATATTTGTAGAACCTTGAAGCTAAAATAAACTATTGTCTTTATGTGAAATTGTTGCCAATGCCTATTCAGTACTACAAGTACTCCACATTTTTGTTCCAGTGATGAAGATAGATGATCCATCCACATCTATCTGTCTCTTGGTATAATGGTCTTTATTTATAAGATGAGAGCTATAGCAATTGGCCAGAGAATAGGACAAAGCTATCAGGCCCTTATGATGATAAAATGAAACTTAGCTGCATCAAAAGATTAAATTATAATAGTAAGGAACATATATTTCTGGCTATGATGTGAAGCCTTTCCTCCTATAAGAAAGGCTAGGTAAAATAAAGAGAACTGTACCTGAATACGCTTGAAACAAAATACAAAGCCAGCAAGGACAAGAGTTCAAGATCTTTGAGCAATCCTGAAAAGAAGGGAGAACCAGAAAGGCAAGTCTAGTGTTCAGTTCTGCTTCTTCCTTTCAACTGTTTACTCATTAGTGAATGGTAGCTGAACAGTTGAAAAACTAATTTAAAAAGCTTTTATTTTACCTCTATTCAGTCTTCTAAAATTTGAGAGACAAAATTATAGTTGGGGATTGTCCAAGTAGGATGCTCTGGGCTTTTAGTCGGAAACTCTAGAGGATACATCTTATGTGAATGTGAATGAAAGCCATGGAACATCTTGCAAGTGAGAGCAAATCAGAAAATTGATCTGGCTTCATTAAATTCAACCCTAGCTTTATTGGGCTCAATCACAGACTAGATTAATCTGTTTTATTCCTAGCCTAAAACCTTGTCAAAACCAAAACCAAAACAAAACAAGAAAATCCTTGGTAAAGAACAAAAGCCTTCATAATCTCAAAATATCTGTATAATTTTTCAAACATGATGATTATCATTTAGTTGAAAGTTACTATATATATCAAGAGAAATGGATAAATAACAAAAAAATATAATATAAGCATTAGTAAAAAGAGATCCATAGGAGATCCATATTTTGTGGTTGCTAAATGGCAGGCTTCTCAATAACCGTGATAAATATGTATAAGAATATAGATGGCGAGAAGAAGGATCTCTTTAAAAGAATGAAATGAAAATTATAGAAGTGAAAATAACAATGACCGCAATTAAAAACTCAACATATGCATGAAATACAGGATCCAAGAAATCTGTCTTTGCTCATCTTTCCATTTTCAACCACAAGAATACAAGTGAAGTCAGACTAGGGACCTTATCTATTTTTGCTTTTTATTTCTCTAATACACATACCTATACTTTATGATAAATAACAGATACTCAGCAAATAATATTAAATGAATGAATTGACAATGGATTGCCAAGAGATAAGCAAATGGGCTTGCCCTTTTAAGCTGGAGTTGTAAGGAAAAAGATGAAAAAAGAAATGCTGTGGGGCAGACCATTCGTTGACAGCAAGACAATGAAGATAGGAAGGAGCTGTGGAATAATATAGACCACAGACCAACTTCACGTGGTGTGTTCTCTTATTTGCTGTCCTCTATTTCTCTCAGTTACTTGCAGCATAATGAGACTTCTAGCTGGATACGGAAGGAAATGTTGAAGGCCACCTCTGGTTGTACACCTGCTGCACAATTAAGGGCTGCCCGGCAGAAAGATTGAGTTACTAAGTTGGTTCATACCTCAATGGGGAACTGATAGAACCAGTAAGTGCTATGACACAACTTTCCTCATTCAGAAAGTATTCTTCTCTGAGCCTCCCCTCTTTGGGGTGGAAGGTGGAGGGTTATAAGAACATCCTGTCTTAGCATTCCCCGCAGCTTGCTAGTGGCCCATAGAAGGAGGTTTTGCATTAACCATTTTCTTTTCCAAGGGGATAAGGAGTCTTATCTGGCATAGTGGGCCAGGTAGTTTTGTGCTTTCAGGGTTAGGTGATATTTAAATGAAGGCTTCATAAATGGCAAGAAAACAGAAAAAAAAAAAAAAAACAGGGAGGAATTAAGTAGCCCAGATATTTTATGGACAATGGTTATAACTTCAGAACCTTCTACTGCAACTCCTTTAAATACCTTCAAATCAACAGAGGGAAAGAAAAAGATGAGTTATAATATAGTTAGACCACAAGGTAATGCTAAAAGCTAAAAAATAAAAGGCTAAAGTTAAATATCCTCAAAGAGACTTTTATCCTTGAGAACTTTTGTCACTATAGTGCAAAGATCATTCTTCATTAGGCCCATCAGTTTGGCCTGCTGGTTGATTTCTTTGCTTTGATTATCTAATCTGTGTTAGTGCTGTCTCTGTGACACTCAGCAGAAGCTATCTCTTCTGGACCTTAGCTCAGTCAAAACAGAAGAGTCTGAAAGGACAAGTTGATGTATAAGTCCAGGTACAGGGGAAGGAAAGAAGCTGAAGGCTCTAGCCAGGAAGCCATTCCTAGAGGAGCTGTGAAGGATCCCCAAAACTAAAAGCATGAGGCACCCTTTTTGGGAAGTCTAGGGAGAGAAGGCTGCCAGCCGTGAAGACTGGCCAGGGCAGAAGTTCAAGTCATGCAAAGGCAATCAAGAAAATTTTATCAACACTAGCCTTCTTTGTGAAAGCCTAGGAGATACTTCAGCAGACTCAGCTGAAAAAGGCCACCAACTCTTTCCTCTGTGTATTTTATCATACCAAAGTCCTGTTGAGGAGTCAGGTTCTCTCTCAATCAATCCAGGTCCCAAAAGCTATATAAAGCAATTAAGAGAATACCTAGAAGTCTCTGGAAATATAAATGATTTCCGAGATTTGAGTAGTTATTTTTGCTTAGCTTATCTGTGGTCTTACACAGTTCCAGGTTTTATAAATGGGATTGTCTCAATTACAGAAATTAGGACATTCTTTATGAAGATATGATAGGTAAGAAGGTGGAAGTTAGTGGCAGTGACTTGAAGGATTATAGACAACTCTGTCAAAAATGTGCAAAAAAACATACACAACACACTCACATTAGTACATACACTGATAGGGAGATAGAATTGATTCTGCTAGAACTTGTTAGCTATTTACTTTATTCTTTTAAAACAGTGCCTTGCAATCCAATAACACACTATGAAACCAGGTAAGGAGGCTGTTTTTTTGTCACTCAGTGTGTCATGGTATAATTTTGCCTATCATTATTTCAGCTGAAGGTAGCATTTAGGAGTTCATTAGTGATTAATAGAGCCCTCCATTGCTTAGAGATGATCTTAGATATTTAAGGAAAGCATTTAGTTTAGATTGATGGTTTTCCTATCCTCCCTGTGTCTCCAAAACAAACTAAAAAGTTGTGGATTCTATTAAGAAATGTATATTTCATGTAAATTTGCACCAAACTTTAAGCAGCAATGACAATAAGACATCATTCTCTCTCTCCCAGTAAGCTTCATTTCCCTATCAAAAGAGAGCAATGCTCACAAGGTCTGAGCAGGAGACTGCCATTTTTCAGCACTGCACTTTCTTTTTTTATGTTTTGTTCATAATGGTAACTGTCTGGTTTGATGCATTGGTTCTGAAGCTCTCACCTGCTTGTTGTCATTCAGGTGCTAAACGAGGAGAATGAATATGTATAATTCTTTCAAGAGTGCATGAGAATGACCCGTCTTGGCATATTTTATGACACATCCCACCAGACCCTGATTATTTTGTGAACTTGGCATTCAAGTTATACTGGTTGGCTTTTGATAGCTTTTGCCAACTTCCTCTGAGCATATGATTAATCAGTACAATAAAATGGGACACTTTAAAATGCAGGATTGATGCATGGGTAAGGATTTTAAAACTTTCATTCCTTTATCAGTCATTCAAGACACTTTTAGTGGCTCATTACTGGAAAGTATTTTAGGACATCTTTCCCCATTTGATCGCTGGGCGGATATGGTGGAGCCTCTCCTGGGAGAAATGGATCTCATGATTTTGATAAAGATTCTCTCTTCCAGATGAGGATGTACTGTTTCCTCTTTTGAATAGTGTCAAGTGTCTTTTGATAGATAATAGAGAGAAACCAATAGTGGCTGGGAGATCTTAAGCCAAATTTGTTTAAAAGCCTGTTGAGAAGGAAGGCTGGGATGGAATTTGGAGAAGGTTTTGGGGTATACATACCCTCGCAATGAGCTACTGGGAAAAAGACATTTAAAAGTTTGAAGTCTGTGACTGTTTTTATTCATTTAATGAATTATTAGTGAGGCCTGTGTGGGAGGGACAATGACAGAAATAATACACAGTCAGTAGCAAATCCCTCTCTGTAAGGCATTTGGGGTGCTGTAGTGGATAAAGGAGATGAGTGCATGAGGAGTGTACACAGTCTTAGAACATTCAGGTTCAATGCAATCTTTCTGAGGTGAAGGGGTGAAAGAAAAGTGTTAGTAGGAATGTAATTATTCAGACCTCAAAACTCTAAGTTTAGTAAAGATTATGACTTGATCTTAATGATCCTAAACCAAGAAGCAGCAAGTGCAAACCAATTCAGATAGGAAGAAAAAAGTATATACTACAGAGAAGAGTATTCTGGTTGAACCATTAAACTCTCTTAGTCTCGGTGGTTAAAAGTTATTATCATTTGCTTTTACTGTGAAGAATTTAGGGTTTTAATTAGGGATAGTTCAACCATTTTTGGAAAATTATTGTTGTCATCTTAATATACTGCCAACTTAAAGAATCCTTTAGCTACTATTACTAGTACATAGTAGGAATGACTGAAAAAACCTGACTGGTAGGATGAGATTCTGTTTCCCAGTGGCCTCTTTTGCAGAATTCCATCTTTCCTGGGAGAGCTTGAGTGTTGCGGAGGCAGGGACTGAATCACTCTGGGTTTCCATTGCTCACAGGCAGGGAGAAGTAAAAAAGGATCCACGGAAGTACAGGGGGGAAAAAATCATGGATTCATAAGTTGCTGGAGTTTCAGGACAGTTTAATCATATTTTACTATTTCTCAGAAGTACAATATTGATTCACCAAAATAGTGTTGATGTCTCTTCCAAGATCTCATTGTGTTCCTCTTCAGTCCCACTACAGAGAAAACCAAGGGTGACTGAGTTAGGGCAACTTTTAGCTCCAATAATTTCCTTCTGAAGTTTTTAAATCACCCTAAATAAACATATAACCTAAGTAAAAGCATATTTATATACAAAGTTTCAATAATATTTCTCTACCTATTTCCCTCCCCAACCAATCAAATTTGGCTCCTATGTACGTGTGTAGTAATCTTAGAGAAATTCCTGATACAGGCACACACACACACACACAAAAAAAAAATCCCAATGAGAGCCTAAAATGAAGACTAGGGAATAAAACAGGGGAAGGGGAAGACATATTTGCTCTGTTTTTTGCCCCCCTCTATCAATTCCATAGAATAATAGGGGTATGTAGTATAGCCCATAAAGAAAAAACAAGTCATCAATGGACAATCTTGTGACCAAAGTGGGAGACTAAGGGAAAACTACCTCTTTGCCCTCTGAAGGTTTCCTGAAAATCAAAATAAAAAGAAAGATTAATAGGAAAAACAGCATACGAATTTACTGACACTCCCTGTGAGCAGCACAGAGGGATTACCTCACCATTTAAGGAAGGGGTACAGATGCTCAGATTCCCTTCTTCTCAGGAGGAAGAGAGTTAGGGGGTGGTGCCTGTGGCTCAGTGAGTAGGACACCGGCCCCGTATACCAAGTGTGGAGGGTTTGAACTCAGCCTTTGCCAAACTGCAACAAAAAAATAGCCAGGCATTGTGGTGCACGCCTGCAGTCTCAGCTACTCGGGAGGCTGAAGCAAGAGAATCGTCTAAGCCCAAGAGCTGGAGGTTGCTGTGAGCTGTGATGCTACCCAGGGTGATAAAGTGAGACTTTGTCTCTAAAAAAAAGAAAAAGAAAGAAAAGAAAGGGAGAAAAGAAAGGATGTGTGGAGGATTTTAGGGAGTAGTACTTGATTTTTAGAGGATTGAATGGGCTTGAAGAACATGCAATGACCTGGGACAAGGTCTGCTGGGCCCACAGAACAGGCAATAGTTTGTGACAAAAGCCTGTCCAGGTGTGTTGACAGACTTCAGTCTTTCTTCCCGGATATGAATTCCGTTAATGAGAAGTCATATTGATGAGAAGTAGAAGTAGATAGTTTCTGCTTTTTCTATCTCATAAAAAAAATAATAATAGAGGTATTTTCTTCTTTGGTGGATCCAGACTTTAGGCAGATAGGAGAAATTTAGAGAATAACTTTATCCTGTGCTTTGGGAGAGACAGACAATCCAGAGACAGCAGTGAGGGAAGGCCAGAGAGATCTTTTTTTTTTTAATTGAATCATAGCTGTGTACATTAGTTCAATCATGGGAGATCTTGAGGCTGCTTCTCCAGTTCAGGGTGCCCACATTTGCAGCTGTCAGTGTCTGAGCACTGCCAATGACAATAGCATTCGATGTATATTTGACACTTAGTACAAGCCAGTTACTTTTCTGTATTTTTTTACAGTCATACTAATGCTGCCTTTAATTCACATTCGCATCCTCAGTGGAGCAGCGAAGATCTGAGACTCAGCAATCTGACTCCCCAGCCTGCTGGCTCATGAGCCTGGAGAGCAAGATTTTTTTTTTTAATCTCATCAACTCCTTCTAGCAACGTGAAGAATGGCCCAGAATGATCTCCCTGATTGTTAGTGGCCTGTGATTTGCTCGTAGCAGCTTCAGCTTTATGAGAGGGGATGCTTTGGGGCCCTTTCTCTAAAGGTTCTGAATTTTATTTATTATTTGATATATAAGAGGAAGGTAGAAATTGGCTGTATGGCTGCTGTCTCTAGAGTCTAAGAAAATGTTCTATTATCTTGATAATCTGTAGAATGAATTACAAAGCCAAAACTACTTAATTGCAAATTTTAGAGACTATAAATTCAGAAAGGAGGCGAATTTTGAAAATCAAACACTCTATGATGATTATGGACTATTTGAGTATAAGGGGCACGTGGTGTGCCACTTTGCCCTCCAGGTACCAGTGGATGGAGATGGGGAGCACCTTGTTGACAGAGACTCACTCCCTGCCTGCCAAACCCGGCTCATCGATATGAAATCGATAGTTTCTGCACCTGGTCATCTCATGGAGAGTATGAGAATAAGCTTATAATCAATACAGGAAGATAGGTAAGGTGATCTTGAATGTTTCTTAGTTTTTGTTTTTAGATAAAATAATAAATGGCTGTGCCTAGAATTAATACACTGTTCAAAACAGAAGCTGGGAGAAACAACTGATAAGGGAAGGCTGACTTTCTAACAGCAAGCACATGGGGTCCCAAACACAGCTGACAAACCAAAGTAGGGGCTGGCTATTCAGCCCAGTGAAATAGTTATATTTTTAAAGAAAAAACCACAACTGAAACTGGCAACACTTTTTTCTTTTTTCTTAAATCTGTAGGTAAGAAAACTCTGATTTCAACTCTCCTTAGTTCTCTGGTCTTTTGAGTTCATTTTCCAAACCTGTACACTAAGCCAGCTGAGAATATAGTAGAATAAATGTGTCCAGGGAAGAAACAAGTGCATTGGGGAATTGAATGGAAATGATAAAAATCACTCACATTTCTTTATTGAAATAATTAAATATGAAGTGGAGTGGAGAGTGGCAGATGAATTCTAACAGTAATTGAATTGGCACTTAGGAGTTACCTTATCTGCCTTGCCACAATTCAAAACTCCCCTAAGTGTTTTCCCTCAGTCCACATCATATTAATTATGCCTCTCAACCACCATCTTGTTTGTGAGCAAAGTAGTTAGTATGCAGAGAGAGGCATCCAGCTATCCTGATGGGGCTCAGTAAGTAGTTATTCCATCCCTCATGAAAATGGCATCTGTTTCTTTAGCGCACAAGAAACAGCTAACACACATACCAACTGCCATGGGGATTTCTTCTTCCTGCTTCATGAAAAGAACAAAGGTTTCTGTTTGGTATAACTCAGATAGATGGTGCTGCTCTCTCTGTTTGGGAGAAAATTTCTGTGCTTCATTCTTGTCAGCTCCATCTCCAAAAGTATTTGACTCTCCACTAGTAAGTTTTATTTTTTCATGTGTGTCTTCAGAGTTCCCTGTTGCATGTCACACAGAATGTTTGCCTGAATGTGGATTTCTATTAATAAATCTTTTCCTACTATCAAATGTGTTAGCACACATCTTTGTTTAATTTGATAGGATATTATTCATTTAGATTTTCCAGCCTATCAAATTACTTTGCCTCTGATTGTCAGCCTCTCTCTTTGACTAGGGGAATATAATGATGAATAATTATATAATAAATAGGTCCTTTCTAGCCTTGATTATACGAACCAATATTTGTTTGTTTTAAGATGAGTTAGTGTCGTTAGCAGATTGAGGACTGAGGGCTTTGCTGGCTGGAAATCTATTTCTTGGTGGTGGGGGAGAGTATTAACCAAGTTTAACCTCAGGCCAATTAGTAAATTAATCACTAGGGGAAAAAAGGCAAATAGAGATGATAATAGGAATCACTATCTAAGAAACTGACCTGTGCTCTAACTCACTTTTTGTCTACATGCATAATTTAATCATGATCTGAAATATTTCCTGTTCATTGTCAAAGTACAGGGTATCCCAAAGGTTGCCCATAATGTGGCTGTAGACAGAGTAAATGGAAAAAAATAAATCTAAATGTACCTTCATTTACAAATATTCATCACTAGATTTTGCAAAATATTTGCAAGATATTCTCTACATATTGGCCACCTGTTTGAAAACATTTGTAGTGAATATTTTGTAAATAAAGGCACATTCAGCTACAATTTCCAATTTTCTCTATGTAGATGATTTTATGAACAATCTTTTCTCTATGTAGAAGACACTGTAATGTCTTCTTTGGACAGCCAAAAAATGAGGAAGACTTGGGATTTTGAATTACGGCACTGAGAATTCCAATCATTCAGTAATTTCTCTTTGAGGGTGAGGGATGTTATATAATTTTCAGTCATTAAAATCTTAGCTCCGAATATTAATTTAATAGTCTCTCCAGCTATCTGGCAGGAGGCCCAATAATTCCAGAACCCAACATGGAAAGTTTCATATTTTGGGAGGCAGTGCCTCAGAGGGCAATGTCAGAGAAGATTATATAACCGCTGGGGAGAAGACAGACATAAACATACTGGTTGATTACTTTCAAGATCAAATTTGCATCCATATCTCCACAACTCCTTTACTGTGTAGATGTCACTTCCTAAAACTATTTGACTCAGAAGTCTTCATATTTTGTCTGTTCTCTTTCGTTTCTATCCACATTAAGCTAAGCTTTAACCACAAGTAGATGTTTAGGGCCAACTAAGACCCCTAACTTTGATTTCCCCAAATGTATGTTACAATATTCCAAAATGTAAACCAGACTGTAAGGCTATGCCTACACCCAACTACGCATTAAAATGGAATTTGGGGAGATGTCAGATTGACCAAACAAGTCTTTTTAGAATAAAAAGTACTAATTTTCAAAATTTAGTTTACATCTGACATATTTAAAACACTCTTAGTGTTTTAGGGTGGTTTCAAATAGTATATAATATGTTACTTTTGCCACTCTTCCTAAGAAAGTCCTAATCTGCCCTAAAGTAAAAATCTGATTCTTAATTTCCTGATTTGATCATCTGTATTTATCAAATTAGTCAGTTATTTGCTGAATATACATTCTTCCTTAGCCTTGATGAGTATGGCAGCAATTGACTAGGCTTGAGAGGGAACAAAACTGTGACTATTGTAGAGAATAAAAGATTTAACACCAAACGGTGTGATTAACTAATGAGACTACATTGCAAATGGCTATGCAACAGGAAAATCCTTGCATTACTGTGGAAAAAAAATTAAGATGGATAAAACATATTAAGTCCTACAAATGAGAATGAAAAAAGTTGTAAAGGGAAGAAAAACCACAAATTCTAGTGCAGGAAAATCAGCTTAGTGAAAATTGAAAATGCATGTAATAAAACTAATTCAGGCAGGATATTAATCTTGTGTAAAAAAGATAAAAGCATGTTAAAACCTGATTGTAAAATATTAATGTGCTAAACCATCATAAAACTTCACATATGCCCTTTAGTGATAGTATTGTTAATGATGATAAAAACTTATTTGCAAATTCTTCTTTTATGAAGTCTGAGAATGGAAAAATCTGAAAATGAAGACAAATGTAGACATCTACTATGTGCAAAAGATAGGAAATAGTGAAGGTTAATGAGGTATAGGGCAGTCTGTCTCTTGACATTCAATTGACCACATGAAGGACCAGGTGCAGTCTTCAGTGAGGTGATTTAGAGTGATCTGAGTTTGTACCCTTTAATATTGGGGTGCCCTTAACTCTTCCTAATTCACTCTCTGATGCTTTGAGACTTACGCTTATTACAAAATTATAAGGCACATACATTCCAAGACTTTCTCCTTCCACTGAAACTCCATGTTCACAAAAGCAAAGTAAAAAATGTTTCCCAAGCTTTCTTCTGCTTTTCCAATTATGTTACTGGATCTGAATTTTAGGGGTCAGAATTGCTGAAATTCTGTGATATCTCTGGGAGCTGTTTTTGTCCAATGCAGAGAGGCAGCATGGTATAGGAGGAAGTTCCATTGAACCAAATGGAGTTGTCTTGACCTGTGTGCCAACCCTCAATGTGTCACTTCTATGGGATATTGATTGGTTTATTTAACCTCCTGGGTCATGTATATTTATTTAAAGACATAGGAACAAAAAAAGGATAATAATAATCTCGTAGTTCAGCGGTTAGGGCACCAGCCACATGCACTGGAGCTAGTGTGTTCAAAACCAGCCCAGGCCTGCTAAACAGCAATGACAACAACAACAACAAAATAGCCGGGCATTGTGGCAGGTGCCTATAGTCCCAGCTACTTGGGAGGCTGAGATAAGAGAATCACTTAAGCCCAAGAGTTTGAGGTTGCAGTGAGCCGTGAATGCCACAGCACTTTATTGAGGGTCACAAAGTGAAAATAATAATAATAATAATCCCTATATGAATTTTTTTGTGATTGTATTTAAAGCTTCTGTTATGGCACAGGTGCTCAAATATAGTAACTATCAATAATGAAATGATTATTACTGGTTTTTGTCTATGCAGAAAGCTCTAACAACTGACCTCCCACCCCCATAATATGTTTATGTCATACTGCTGATTCACTCACTCCTTTCTCTATAACTGGAATCCTTTCTCTCTTCACTAATATGTAAGAAAATTCTATTTGGGGGGAGGAGCCAAGATGGTGATCTGTAGCCAGCTTTCCACAGAGGTTCCCGTCCAGAAAGAGAGTTAAAGGACAGAAACTCAGCAAGAAAGCCGATGGTTTGGATCTGAGCCAAAAGGAAAGGTCGAAGAGCACACATCAACCCTGCTGGGGCGACCTGAGACTCCGAGGACACAAACAAAAAGGTACAGAGGACATCACCAACTGGACGGGAGTACCCTCCCCCATGAGAGAGGTTCATAGTATACTCCATACCTCCATACAAACAAGTGAGCAGACTTCGGATATCCTCCCACTCTACCTCACGGGAGAGACCCTCTAAAAACCAGACCTCCTTCCCCTACTAGGGTGCCCGGTGCTCTCCAGCCAGGCATAAAACTGTATATACTCTCTACCTGCAAGTTGGTGTTCCTGTTGTTCCCCTCCACTCTCACCCCAAGGTCTGGGGGCCTGTTCCTCACAGAGTCCAGATTCTAGGAGATTTTCTTAAGGGGTGTGGACGGGTGAGGACTGTCACTGAACTGTGCTGGGTTTCTGGCTCGGGAGTGAGCCGAGGAGAGACCTGGCTGGTGGGAAGATCTCCTGAGGCATGAGACGTGACCAGCTCCGGGAACAATAGCTAGAGAGCTGCACCCCTGGGGATGTTTTGAGGAGACACTCCCAGTCTTCTGGGTGGCCAGGGGAGTGGACCGGCAACCAAGGCACATGAAGGATTTGCCTGAGGTGGTACCGGCTGGACACACCAGGGATTAGAATACTCGCAGACGGGCTGCTTTGCTTAACTTGGCCCTCAGGGGATGAAAGCTGAGACAAAGGGCTGGAACTCACGGACTGAGTAAAACCCATTTGTAGCCCCAGTCTGATCAGGGAAAATAGCCTTGGCAGAAATAAATTCTGCGAACTTGTTCTGTTCCAGCAGCAACATCAATCAGGGACAGGGCTGGAACTGAGTGAATCGCCCTAGACCGTGTTAAGTACCCAGGTTGTCAGACCTCACCTCCCCCTGCCAAACGGTGACAGGGAGTAGCAGACTGGTTGTGGAGCCACAGACCTCACTGTGACCCAGGTAGGTGCAAACCTCTGGAGCATCTGCTCATTGGAGGAAACTGGATCACAACT
Source organism: Arctocebus calabarensis (assembly GCA_963573935.1). Taxonomy (NCBI): domain Eukaryota; kingdom Metazoa; phylum Chordata; class Mammalia; order Primates; family Lorisidae; genus Arctocebus; species Arctocebus calabarensis. The sequence goes on from CAUYON010023546.1 coordinate 68,522, forward strand.
GTTACCACTGACTGGCTATGACAGAGGGGCAAGGTTGGGAAGGAGGCATCAACCTTCCCAGACTAATTTACTTGCTGGGGGGTTGCCCTCCTGAGCTCACAAAGAATCGAAGTGAATTATACAAGAGCTTCCAGCATATCACTGCTATCTAGTTGCCAGAGACATTTTTAACTCTTCCATTTGACTTTGGTACTGGCTAGGACAATTCATTAGGATCTCTTCAGTTGGGCTAATCACCCGAGGACTTTCCA